>JAPMLY010001794.1:37500-52500 GCA_026401115.1 Tetraselmis chui
ATTTCGCCTACACTTGCGCCCTTAGTGCTGAGTCCATGCCTTTCTTGAAGGAAGGCAGGCCTCTGTTTTCGTATCTGACCGTCCCTTGTGTGCCTCTCGCTTGCAAACAGGATGAGAATGCAGGGCTGCGCGCCCAGCTGCAGGAGGTGGGCGCGTCGCCGGTGCCTTTATCACCTGGCCCGGGGCCAAGCCCGCTGGGTCGTCCGGCGTTGCCCTCGGAGAACGACCCGGCATGGGTGGAGGGCATCAGCGCAGGGCTCAACTCAGCGGCTGTGTCGCGGCTCAAGCAGCACCGCGCGATGGGCGCCGCGGAGGAGGCGGGGTGCAAGTGCTCGGTGGTGTTGGTGGCGCTGGAGGCGGAGCTGGCTGCGCGTGCGGAGGGGAGCGAGGGGGGGTCGAGCGGCGGGAGCGCGGCTGCGGCTGCGCTGACGGCAACGGCAGATTTGGAACGCATGCGAGCAGCTGCGGAGACGGCAGTGGCGGAGAGTCAGGGTGTGAAGGCGAGGTTGGCTTCGGATGTGGCTGCGACGGAAGCAGACAGGGCGGGGCTAATGGACGAGGTGGCGGCTGCAGCAGCAGGTGAGGGTAGGGAGCGGTTGAAGCTGGAGGCTGCTGCCGCTCGGCGCGAGTTGGAGCGGGTGGCATCTGAGGAGTCGCTGTCGACGTGTGATCGGGTGATTCGTGAGCAGGGTGCGGTGATTGACAACCTGTGGCGCGTGCTGGGCTGGGCTGGGCTGAGCCGCGCGGAGGTGATGGGGCTAGGGGCGCAGAACGCGGGGGAATTAGAGCACGGAGTGCTAATGGAGGGCGCTGCCTCGCCTGGTACGGTGCGCCTGGATCAGTTGCTCACCGGCAGCTGCGCCCGTCAGTTTTACGCGCTGTGGTGCGAACGGCGCGCGGCCTCGCGGCAGAGCCTCTCCACCCCTGACTCCGGCGCGCGGCGAAGGCTGACCCACAACAGAGGGTCGCGTCGAAGTAGCTCCACCTACCGTCACCCTCCCTCCTCCTCCTCCGTGCGTCGCCCCTCATCTTCAGGTGACGGCGCCGCTTTGCTTCCTCTGCCTTCAACCGCAGACCCGCAACCCACCACCCCCAATAAACAGCCACGCAGCACGACGGACGCCCGCGACGCGTCGTTAAGTAGCCTCGCGACCGTCAACAACGCGCTGCGGGTCTCCTCGCTCCGTAGCGGACGGGAGTCGACGGAGGAAGAAGAGGAGGAGGACTTGGGGAAAGGAAGGACTGCGTCGGTGCCGGGAAGCCTACCGGGTCCCATGCTTCGCACGGAGAGCAGCGATGGGGGGGAGTGGGTAGAGGTGACGACTGGGGAGGGAGCGGGCGAGGGTGATGGTGATGGGGAGGGTGTGTCGCCGATAGGGAACTGGAGGGGAAGGGTGAGGGGGCAAGGGACGGTGTTGGCTCGGAGGAGCAATCAGCGCCCGCCCAGCAGCAACGTCCGCATCCGCATGAGCGCCAACCGCCCGCCCTCCTCGCAGGGCTGGAACGGCGGGTGGAACCGAGCGCAGCGCAGCAACCCGCGCGCCTACATCACGGGTCAGGTGAACCACATCGTGCCCTCCGCTGCACAGGCAGCTGCTCGACCTTCAGCTATCCCTGTCCCCCCCCCCACCACTACCACCAGCGCCTCCCCCCACCAAAGAAAATCCGCGCACCCCTCCCCTATCGTCTACCCCAAGAAACAGAGCTTCCTGCGCCTGCCGGGTGGTGGTGGTGGGTCAGCCAGGAACAGCAGCGAAGCGGCCCTGTGTTCGCCGCGTCATCCGTTGGAGGCGCCCGCGCGGAGTAGGGCGCCGGCGGCGGATGAAGGGGTTGAGGGGCTGGCGGTTAGCGGGTCGCATCTGGTTCCGATAGGGGCGGCAGTGCAGCAGCAGGCGCGTGCGGTTCCAGCGGGAGGGAGGAAGGAGTCGGCGCGGACAGGGCTCTCCAAACTGCTCAAAGGCCGCAAACGGTCGGAGCCACTCAGCGAGCTGGCAATCGCGGGAGGGGCAGAGTGAGGAGGACTCCTAATTAGTATTTCCCCTTTCATGATAGTGCCATGTTTTCCCGTCAAGAGTGATCTATAGAAAACAGCCCTGTACATTTTATTAATATTTACTGTTCATCCATATAGGGGATAATTTCCGAAAATGCGCACTCCATTCAATATCTGTCCAAAGTTGCACATCCAAACGATAAGCTCTGCCGAAATCACACACACACACACACACACACACACACACACACACACACACACACACACACACACACACACACACACACACTCTCGCTCTCTCTCTCTGGGACACATACGCACACAAACACACATGCACGAATGCACACAGCTCAATTCGCAGCAGCACACTGGACTGACGAACATGTGGGTGTAGCTTCGCAGTCAATCACCTTAGCAGACGAAAAAATATGAAACTAATTGATAACGGGCATGTACCACGGGGCCGCGTCCTTCGCAAAAACTGACCACATTAATTAAAATAATATAACACTAACTACAACTAGGCCCAGAATAGACAGCAATTAGCTACTATGGACGGCGCAGCGTAGGGGCTTAGGGTATAGATAGGTGGAGAACTTAACTGCCATCAAAATACAACCTTCTTCGGTCACCACTCCGTCAAGCCTCCCGACACACACACACACACGCACACACACACACCAAAGCTACTTTACGGGCGCGTCCATCAAGCTACTGTAGCGTTCTGGAAAATGTGTGCGGGAGGCTGCCCCGCGAGGTGCCTTCGCAGCACCACCGTTAGCTTCCCCTCCACGTCTCGTACCCATCGGCCGGTGTCATACAGTCTGGACTCTTCTCTGCCTCGCCGCACGCACCTGCCCGATGGGTGATTGTACAAAAGAGCACTCAATCACTTCCTCTGTGAACAACATCCACTCACTCGTCCTCTGGGAGATACTCACAGGGGGAGTGCATATGATGTGAAAGGGGCGAGGCCCAACGGGAGAAGGGGCATTCGTTCAAAATAGTCGTGAAAGGAATGACATTGGGGTAGACCAACTTGCGAAGTTGTCCCATGGCCTGCGCATCCTGTGCCAGCCTGACCACCAAGTCTTCATAGCCCTGAAATAAACCGTAATATAGATGTTGTCGATGAGGTTGTGGAGGGGTGGAAGGACACGGTGCAAGGAGTCTGGAGGGGGGGGGGGGGGGACTTACCGGCGCATCTGTGGCCACCAGCATATCGGTGCATCCAAGCGCAGCTGCGAGACTGTATGAGACTCTCGTGGCCATCTTCTCCCCAGGCAACGACACAACCGGCACTCCTTGACCAGTGTGCACCGATCGGAAATCAGCGCACCGTCAGCGGATATGCGTGATGGGAGGGGGCGGAGACATGCATACGGGAAAGAGCACATATGCAACGCCAAAATGAGGTGTGTGAGGTGGGTACGCGATGTTGAGGTCTCACCCATCCACAGAGCATCCACTGCCGTTGTGTGGCCGCCGTACGTCAGCGTGTCTAGGAACAAATCAGCGGCGGCGGCGCGGTGGAGGTGTTGCTCAATGGGCAGCACGCTTGCCACCACCAGTCTGCCGGGGTGCAGGCCAGCCGCGAGCAACTCCAACTACACAAAGCCAAATCACACAAATCCAAATCACACACACACACACACACACACACACACACACACACACACACACACACACACACACACACGCGAGCACGCACCCACGCACGCACGCACACACACACACACACACACACACACACACACACACACACACACACACACACACACACACACACACACACACACACACACACAGACGCGAGCACGCACCCACGCTACGTCACAGGAGTAGCTAGGGCTTTGGGTTGTGAGGGCTTCCACCGGCATGCTGCTCAATGTGGCAGGCAAGAAGAAGCGGTCAAACAAATATACCTGCAGGTTTTGGACGGCATGCCCACCCCACGAGAGCAACCAAAGGACAGCGGAGGGCACTCGGTGAAGGATGTTGGTCCACATGGCGAACACCTGCGACGGAATGCGGAGTCGCTAGGGAGAAATTACGGGTCACTCTCGAAGAGGTGGGCAGGGCGGGGTGCGTAGGAGGGACGGCAGAAAAAGGGGAGAGAGAGTGGGGTGGCGCCGGTGCTCACCTGCGGGTCGATCTTGAAGTGTTGGTTGAAGCAAGCAAGAACCAGTCCGGAGCTTTGCGAAGGGAGACCCTCGGCGGCGCGAATGGCCTCCCGCTGCCCACATCCACCATCAGCAACACATAAGAAATTCCACAGCACACGCCCCCCACCTCTTCATGAACACTTTTTAAAGGCACTACCTCTTTCGCCCTTTCGTGCACACACACACACACACACACACACACACACACACACACCGCTACAGATATCACCAAAAGTACTAGGGGATGACATCCGCTTATGCTCACATACACACGACCAATCCTTAAATCTCTGTCAAAACAATTATCGCAGAACTCAGACTCGCACAACACACGCAATTATAAATGACCTCGGAATCCTCTCACCTTTCACCCACACATTCAACCCCCTTCAAAATCATATCCAGGTACGCATACCAACACAAAATATTCACCCCTCCCCGACAGTCACATCAACACATACAACATCGCTCCTCCCTTACACATACATACACAAATACATAGGATGTGTCGTCCATTCATATACCTACACGTCCCGCAGCACCACTTCTCCAAATTATATTTCCACAAGCACACACCACACCGCGACCCCCTGCACACATTGTGGTCGTCCCGTTCCAGACCATCGAGGCATGCGTGGTTGGATAGCCATGCGTGGATGGATAGCGTGCACATGAAAATATGAGATTGTGGATCTGGCGACTCGAGATTGGACTGTGGTCTATGTCCGACAAAGGATTGGCCGTCACTTACCTCGGAAAACGAGGGCAGGACGACTTCGGCATGCGAGTCACGGTGAGAGTTGACATAATAGCAACCATCGGTGTGGATCAGCTTCTCACTGAAGTATGCCTCAGACATTGGCAACGGTGCCACCTGGACAGGATGGGAGGGGGGGAGGAGGGGGACATCATTCACTGAACATAAGGAGCACCGCTACTGCTGTGGTACGACATTCAAATGCAACAAGCTGAGTGGAAGGGAGAGTGAGGGGAGCCAGAGGAGCTCACCATCGGATCCACCAGCACATAGTCAATGTGCTGTGCGTGGGTGGAGGCCGCCCAGCCCATGAAGCCCACCTGCGCCGCACATGCTCCACATCAGTTATCAGCTGTTGCGAGTGTCATGTGAAAAGAGGGTAGATCACAGTGCGCAAATCACAATACAGGTAGTTGAGAAGTAAGCGCAAGACTTTGGCAAGCGTGGTGGTGGGGCTTGGAGACGCTCACCTGGATGTCAGTTGGTCGGAACGCAAATATTTCCGGCCTCGACCTCCGGGTGTACCCCATCATGTCCACCAGTATGTCAACGCCTGCAGCGCGATTGGGGGAAGGGCCCTCAGAGGTAAGAGGGGCTTCGGGGGCTCTGGGCATGCATCTTCACGCATCGCGGATGAATGCACGAGAGATACAAAGAAAAAACTATGGATGAACACGCAAAATATGCAGCGTCTTCCTTTTCTCTGTTTCTTTCCACATCACATCGTGCATAACTTTTTCGTTGTGAGTAAAATAGACAAATGCATGCTTTTTGGTTGTGGGTAAAGCTTATGTGTTTTTAGTGCGATGACAAATGAATACTGAAGACTGATTTGAGATGGAAAGGAGGGGAGTGAGAGGGAGGTAGGTACCATCTGTAGCAATCATGATGGCAATCTCGTTTGCACTGCGAGCGCTGACGTCGACAAAGGTGTCGCAGTGAGACGCGGCAGCTGCCCACCATTGGGAACCGTCGGAGGGGGAGAGAGAGTAGCAGAAGATGGTGAAGGCCGTCCGGTTGTGACGCGGCAACACCCCGCTGATTAGGTGCCCCACAGAGTGGTCCCCAAAGTCGGCGCTCACATAGCTTCGGTCCCAACAACAAACAATCGCACAAATTCACGAACATATGCACACATTTCCCTTCTACAAACGTGCTTACGCATGTTCAGTCCCTTAAAATACAGACATAAACACGCATTTGCACAAGCCATTACACAGGCACAAACCTTTGCCTTACCCCCAAAACACTACTAGCACACAGAAAATCTATACACACACAAACACACACACACATACACACACAAACAAACATAAAAACGCACGCACGCACACACACACACACACACACACACACATACATACGCGCGCGCACGCAAACAAACTCATAGTTGCATGCACTCACACCCATACACACACAAGCACGCACACATAGACACCCATACAAATATACATGCACGCAAACACACGCGCACACATACTCATTCTGGCGTACACTCACACTAACACTCACACACACACACACACACGCATGAACGCACTTACATTCATACTGGCGTGCACTCACACTGACACACAGACACACACACAGACACACACACACACACACACACACACACACACACACACACACACACACGCGCGCGCGCTCACGCACGCACGCACAGAAACCCATACAAATATACAAGCACGCAAATGCACTCACGCACACACGCACGCGCACACACAAAAACACACGCAAACACAAACGCAAACATACTTATACTGGCGTGCACTCACACTAACACACACACACACACACACACACGCAAGCCCTTTTATTCATATCGGCGTGCACTCACACTGACACACACTCACACACGCGCGCCCGTGCGCGAACCCACACACGCACAATCATACTAGCGTGCACTCACACACACACACACACACACACACACACACACAGACACACACACACACACACACACACACACACACACACAGGCACGCCCGCACTTCCATTCATACTGGCGGGCACTCACACTGACACACAAACACACGCACGCACTCACATTCATACTGGCGTGCACTCTCACTGACACACACACACACACAAACACACACACACACACACACACACACACACACACACACACACACACACACACACACAGGCAGAAACATAAATTTTTGCAAACCAGAAGACACACATCAAATCTGCAGTCGACGAGATAATGCAACTCAGAATTGCACGCTGCATCCGGATGTTAGGAGCCACAGTCAATTCTTTCCCTACCCGAGTCTAATCTGACCCGCCTTCCCATCCCTCCACTCCGTCCTCCGTGCGCGTTTGCGCATGTCGATGTCCCGCCGGGTGGCATGACTCGTGCGCCGGGATGCCGTCCAGGCGGCGAAGGATTGGCTGACGGACGAAAGGAGGCTCGCTGAGAGGTACGAAATTGCCTGCCAATAGGGTTCGTCCAAAAAAATCAGCGCTTAATATGTTTGGCAAACGCTCATAGTTAAGGTGTCAGTTGACTTGTGACTATGCCAGCCCCACTCCGATGGCACTTCGATGCAAACCTTAGAGCTGCATAAATATGGGGACGTGCCTGCAGGGGTCGCACTGCTGGCGTTTCTCCCGGCCGTAGCTGCGACAGCTCCCGCCGTAACAGCAGCGGGATGACTGCATGCAGATATGACGCATCAACTTAGCTACAACAACCGCGACAATGATATCGTCACCATCGTTGTCAGAAATGAATAGCACAATAACAATAACCGTGGCACCAATAGTAACAATAACAACATCATAACCAGCGAGAATATCGGCATTAAAAACTGCAGCATAGTTAACAACAAAAAGGGCACCATTCAGAAATTCCACTATCAACATCAGCAGCGGAATAATCGTGCAAAATAGTCGCAGCATCCACACCAGCGATGACAGTGAGACACTGCGCATCGGTAAGTCCGCGTACTTGCCCCGCATGTTCGATTCAACATTCGCTCTGACTCGAAGGTAAGTATTAAATAGCAAGCAGCAGCAACATGCGGTGCATCCTTCGCTGAGGGGGGGGGGGGGGGGGGGGGGGGGGGGGGGGGGCATACCGTGATGGCGCGAGCTGTGCTGGTCCCATCTGCAAGTATACTGCTCAAGGTGCAGCAGGCTGAAAAAGGTCTCTGCCTCCCAAAACAGGTCTCTGCTCGCGATCGCTAAGCGCAGCGCAGAGCGATACTCGGCGATGGCGTCGTCGTAGCGCTCCATATCGGAAAATAACTGCCCGCGCATGTAACTGCCGAACAAGCAACGAAGGGAACAGATGTCACTTTCTCGCACTTGATCAGCTTAGCAGCCCCACGCACGGGCACAACACACGACTGCACGTTGAAACATCCAAATTCTACATGCTGTCGAAAACATTCAAGCATATATGCGTTGACATGTATTCGTATACACATTAAGACTTAATCACTCATCATAATACAGTAGACAGTCATTCTCCCTCCCCATATTCTTTTCTGTCGACATACACACACACACGCATACTCACACACATACGCAAACACTCTTACAAACACCCACACATATTTCAGCGCAAGCGATCCAACAAACGCACCCAAACCACATACTCAACACACTCCCGCAGACACGAACAATACACAAACGACACACACACGTTTCAACACAAGCGATCCTACAAACCCACACAAATGACGCGCACAACACACTCATTCACACACACACACACACACACACACACATAAATATGCACACACACAAAAAAAGGACACACACACACACACACATACACACACACACGCAACCAAGGCTTATCAATGTAGCTAACATAATTGTTACCCACAAACGCCGACTGTGCTTTTCCATCGAAACATTGCCACTCACACGGGCTTGCAGACCTCCGGCTGGAGCCGCACCGCGGCGTCGATGGCGTCTCGGGCGCCGGCCCAGTCTGGCGGCTGTACCTGACGACGAAGGTCCGCCACGCGCAACGACGCCTCCACAAATCCGGGCTCCATACCCCACGCTGCCTACCACCGTCCGGCCAAAAGCGTACCACCTCATCCCCCACCAAATACTCTGAAGCAATAATCATCCTCGTAGAATACACACACATACGCACACGCACACACACGCAAGCACATTCACACACACACACACACACACACACACACACACACACACACACACACACACACACACGCCCTCAAACACACATGTACACACGCGTACGCGTACGTCCACACATACATTCATTCATACATACACAAACACACATTGGCAATCATATGAATGTAAAACCAAAACATAGAGACCAAAAAAACAGTCGGCAACCAAATTCTCTTCCTCTCACGCACACACGCACATACTCGCAGACCCATATTGGGCTAACATATCGATACGTATGGCAATGGTTTCTATTGCTCATCTTTGAGTCATCCTCGAATTTTGAATTTTGAGGGACAACACCCAACGAACAATACCCACCTCAAACTCTCGAAGCGCTGATGCCATGTTACCCGTGTCTTCCAGGCAGGCCGCAAGATTGTACCTTTCACAAGGACGACGAATTGGAGCAGCCCTCAACGAAAGTATTTGTCTAAGTCACTGAAAAAGAAGGGAAGTTAAAATCATAGTACTGATGTGTCAGATGTGTATGTATGTGTGTGTGTGTGTGCGCGCGCGTGTATGTGTGTGTGCGTGTGTATGTGTGTGTGTGTGAGTAGGAATGCAGACATATCCTGGGGTATATGTAACAGCACTCACCCATCCATTGTTCAAGCACAGATTAAATTGCTTTGTGCACTTTGTAGCTATGTGGTATGGTATTGGGTGTGATGGCAAGGTAAGGAGTGCGACCAACACAACCGGAAGCTTTCAAACACAAGCGTTGTGCGCACACCTGACACGCGCATGGCCGGGCTCCAGCTGCACTGCCCGCGCAAAGGCCTCACAAGCGTCATGCAGCGCCCCGACCTGCTTGTACAACGTCCCCATGCTGTTGTGTACCTGTGCCTCCTCGTGCCCGCCCGCTGAAAGTTGTGGGTTGATCCGCGGAAGAGGAACAGCATCACCAAACAATGAGATAAGAGGGGAGAAGAGAGGAGATGGGGAGGGAGTCGTTCTCAAATAGTTGAGTTCAGGCTAAGGCCTGCTCAACCTGTATGCCATTCGTGTAGAGCTGAAATCAGGACGTTGTGCAGTAGTGAAGAGAGATGATACAGGGAGGGGTGAAGGTGTCTTATCATGGCAAGATGGATAATGCGCATGTTGAGTTCTCCCCCCTGCCCAGCCCTCATCTAATCCCCTCATTTCCTCCCAAACACAAGACTCACCCTCAAGTGCAGCCCTCAGCAGGCGTAGTCCAGCCTCCACATCGCCGCGATCAGACGTCAGCAGCGCCAGCTGATGCAAGTCTACCACCTGCGCTCTACTATAAACAGCGCCAGGCTTAGTTGCGCTGTGTCATAGAATCGTTATAGTCAGACGCAAAGAACCAAACGCACTCGCCTATTCATGCACAGTATGACAATGCATGTTGGCCCCTTCCCTCCCCATCCTTCAACCTGCTGCTCTCCCCCTTGCGGAGCTTGGTCGCCACTGTCAGTGCTCTCATGGATTCCAGCTCATCACCTGCCGCACTTCGCTCCACCAGTGCCCAGCCCAGCGAAGAGTGAGCCTACACCGCGCAATCGGCGAAATATTGTGAGGGTGCGGCCTGTGGCATTGCCCTCTCTGTGGGGACGGTTAAAGACCCGGAAAGGGGGGACATTATGGGAGTGGGGATGGTGCTACGCGTGCTCATGCTTCCTACCTCTGCTTGGAGAGGAGGCTCGAGTGTCAGAGCTTTCCGAAGGTGCGGCACCGCTGCGGCGCCGTGGCCGTTGTTCAGTAGGAACCGCCCTGCTATGCCGCACCAATAGCACATCCGTGCGCATGAGGTATGCCTGAAGAACAAGGAGTGGGGGAGGGTATGCAGGAGGTGAGTATGTGGAAGCAGCGGGGCGGAGAGAGGTGACCGCTGACCTAGCTCGAAGGAGAGCTGTGCGTCATCCGGGTTATCATTGACGGCCCGTCGAAGGCAATCATGCGCCGCTACGCTGCGCCCCTCAGCGCTCAACGCGCTGACCACCCGCCTACCAAACAGTTGTGAACAGAGACTGCATTTAACTGAGCTGGCGAGCTATGAAATGAAGAAAAGCACAAAGAGTGGATGATGACTTTACGGGAGGTGGAAGTTTACTCGCGGTTCTATCGGCGGTGGTGTCGGAAAGTAGCTGGGGAGGATGATGATGATGATGCAGGCGATTGGAGCGCCTCACCTCAGCTCACTCGCCTCCATGTCGGTTTCGATATCGATAGGGCATAATGAGTCACTGTCTGCACAGCAGGGGATCAGAAATTGGATAGCGTGAAGGCTTATGCTTCAGTCGGCACTAGGCAGCGGAGTAATCGCGCGCCTTCCGGAAAAGTGACGGATGGTGAGAGGAACGACTGCCTGAAAGTACCCCCTCGTATGTACCTTTTTCGTGATTCATAGCCTGGGATACCACCTCGAGGCGCTACCAACGCACGACCCCCGTCAAGACTAGTCGACAAGTATCATATTTGCCTGATTTTGCAAAGAACCCCGCAACCCCCATTGCGGACGCAAGGCCGCCGTACCTCTACTTTCGCCTTCAGACATCCGCCTACCCCGCCGGGCCCTGCGCTTCTTCGCCACGGACCCAGGCTGGCTGTCATCACCGCTGGAGTTTACCACGGCGGAGAGTGCTAGTAAGAGAAGCAGCGACAGCATCAGGCGTGCACGAGGGCGGGCGTTGAGTCGCGGGAGATAGTTTTCGACGATCGACTGGGTATCGTAGTAACGACAGTGGACGTTGTTATCGGACAGGATGTCGCCGTCATCGGGCTGGTGCGGTTTTCCCATCTTCACCCTGCGCACTGCGTAAGAGCAGTATCTTAACTTTCACTGGCACGGAAACTCTAAAGCGTCTGAGGCACCAGGAATATGACCGCCTCACTTGTTGACGCCTGGGCTCTGAGGCTGTCATTGTTGTCTGCACGGGTAGTTGTAACCCTCGTCTGCGGCTCTTCGAAGAAAGGTACTGGTAAACCGTTTTATATTGTTTTCGCAAATTTTTTCGCAAATTTTTTCGCGAATACAGAATAATTCAAACTGCTGTACAGGAAGGGAAGCAAGTCGTGCAGTGAAAAATATGCCGTTAAACATAAAATTAATGGTTTTCTGTGCGCTGCACCATGCAATCAGGCAGTAGGACCTGATACGACATCAGCTCACTTGTTGGGTAGGCTCACAGTATACTGACCGAGGTGGTCGGAAGACGGGCATTGGTCAAAGAAAAGGAAGGAATCTAAAGGTGGCACAAGACTGTAAAGGTTGGAGGTGGCAATTACTGTCCCCACTGTAGCGCACTACAATACAAGCCACTTCGAAATAATAAGTACCTGTACCCCAAGAACGACCACTCCGCCAGCCAACTCGTACTCGTAGTATTGTCTCCCTTATCTCCAACCTCCGCACGTGCTCACCGCGCTCCACGTCCTAAATCGTCCGGGAGATTTCAAGGGTTGTAGTTACAGGGAGTATATTTGGTGTGACGTTCCGCCGGGGTGACGGAACCTCCAAGGGAGGACGTACATTCATCCCTCACCAAACCTGCAATACAAGGGTATCGTTGCTGTTCGCGCTCTCGCATCCATAAAAAATAGGGGCCAGTCGCCAAACGTGAGTACCTAACGTGACTAACCTCGAATTTGTCCAATCATTCAAAGGGGGAAGGGGGGAGGCAAGATTGCCAGTTTGTGTACACGGTGTTCGTATGTACCGTGTATCGCTAAATGTACCAGGTTGGTCGGCTGTGGCAGAGGACACATGTTACGCCGACGATCAGTTGTTGCTATAGCCGCTATCGCACGCCTTCAGCTACTGCACATCAAAACGCCATACTGCCATAGGACCCCCCCCCCCCCCCCCCCCCCATCCTCGCCGAATCTCCGCGCGAGGCTTCCTGAGATTACATATCCCATCCGCACACTCCGTCGATCCACTCGCAACGTTACCTCCACGAAAGCGTTCTCTCTCACAGGTGAAATGGCACTCGCGACGAGAGCTATGGCACGCTCGTTGCCGCTAGCTCACTGTTCCTCGGTGCGAGTGCGTTCCCGCGCTGTTCCTACCCTGGCAGCTTTTCCTTCAAAACTGCCGAGTTCCGCCTCGCACGGCCTCCTCGGCACCGGCGTGCTTCCCCTCAAGCGCTCTCGAATCGCGGCGACACCAGCGCCGACGAGCCGTCACTCGCGCGTCACAGTACAGGCCAAGTGCCCCACTCCGCCCAAATCAAGTATGCACTCCCTCGACACAACAACGCTGCTCAACCCATTCGCCCCGAGTTCGAGTCCATGTATGTTTGTCAAATTTCCAACACTTTTTACAAAACCGATTTGCCTCGCAGTCAGTTACTGCTTGTCTGCCCTTTGGCTTGCGGGCGGCTTTGCTTACCTTTTTGGTGCGCCACACCCCCTTCCCTCTTTTCATGTAGTAGTCCAACAAGCTACCCCCCTATGGAATTACTTCAAGGCGGGCGGCTCATTTTGCTTTGGGTAGGTTTATTTAAAGAAATGATTATTTGATCATAAAAATGTCAGCGAATTGTTTTCTTTGCCTTTTGATTTGAAAGACCAAACAGTAAGAGGAGAGAGTTGCTTATAGATCAATGGGTGTGGCGTGGTTCTGAGTCGCCTCATTGGATGGCCGGCGCTGCAGCTTCCCATGCGGCTTCGGAGTTCATGTACAGAGGCATCGTGCTGCCCACCACAAAGCTGCTGTGTGAACAAATGGGAACGGGCATCATCGCCATCGCGGGCGCAATGTGTGGCGAGGCTCATCAGCACAGCGGCCCAACTGCCACGGGCCTCGGTGAGTCCTCCCCTATTCTTATGCGCTATCCGCCCACATTCATACACATGAACCCACACGTACACAAAGCCACAGATGCGCGCACGTAGACACCCTCATACATACTTTTCTCTCTCTCACACACACACAATCATCACACACACATGCACGAGGTCACGGACATACGCGCTGTCTCTTTCTCACACGCTCGCCATACACAACCTCTCTCTCCCACACATACACACAATCATTATTCACACACACACACACACACACGCAGCCTCTCTCTCTATCTTTCAGACAACCTCTCTCATCAGCATACATACATATACTCTCTCACACACGCTTGCCATACACACACACTCTCTCTCTCTCTCTCTCTCTCATATACGCACTCATAATTCACACGCACGCACACACACACACACACACATTATACACACATGCATGAGCTCGCGTACACGCGCGCTCTGTCTCACACACACAAAGCTGTGCTGATGGCACGGAGTTTTTAGCTATTTATCCAAAATAATAACTGAATGTTGGTTTAATGGTTTGCAGCTTTAATGGCAATCGGCCTCGCGATTGTGTGCTTCAAGAAAAAAGCACTGATGACGTCGGCGGGTTACACGGTTTGCATGGGCGTCAACGTCGTCACAGCGGTGTACTACCTTTGGAAGAAGTACTCTGAGGGGTGAACGAGAGGGCTCTGAGCGCCTGAGTGGGAGATGAGGGAAGAGGATTTCACGAGATTCGTTTTATATTGTGTTGTCTTAGTACAAATGGAACTGTTCGTGCCATAACATTTACATGCGACATAGACGCGCTCGTTAGACGCGCCCACCATTGCATAGGCCTTCGTGCCACCCGCAGCACCCAGTGCTGTGACCAATGCATTGCGGCTAACAACATCGCGTGCGAGGCATCGACAGCTTATCGTCCCCTCCAATCTGGTTTTAACATTACAAGCACACTAAACTGGGAAAGACCATGACCACCTGCGCACTCATCATCGTTATGTATCACACCCAGCGCCCCCTGATCCGAGACGTGTGTTCAGCACCACGTAGCTCAGGGGATAGTTTTCAAATGAATAAGCATTATGGTTTATGGGTATCAGACTGGCTGCAAAACGATAGAGTGCGTGAGATAGAGAGATAGCGTG
>JAPMLY010001794.1:57500-62500 GCA_026401115.1 Tetraselmis chui
CATTCACGATGGCTTCGGCTAAACCGGTGAGAGTGCAAGGAGAACCCAACGCGCGAAGAGTTGTAAACCTCCAACCATCGACATGAGGACGAGACTTTCGAGGGCATCTAGCAACGACCTACATAAAATCAACTTCCGAAGCATGGCGTTTGATACGAGGGAGGGATAAGGGATCCGGCAACATGTCCACGAGGTCGTCATCGTCTTGTGGGTGCAATTGTGATAATTCTTCGTGCAGCCCACGGCCACTTTCAACGGGGTTGGAGTTTAGGGCCTCCTTAGCGCGACGGTACTCCCCAACCCCGGCTAGACTTGCCGCCCAGTTGGCTACCTTTGCCGAGACACCGTTATGAAAGGGCTGCGAAGTGGATATGGGGTCGGTACCGGCCGTCGGAAGTGAGGTAGGTGGCGGTGCCCGCCCATTGGTAAGAGATACGTGAGCGCGAGCGGCGGAAACAATGTATCTATATCTCTTGACACCCAATGGGCTAAGCAGTTGTCACGGTAATCAGCGACCGTGTCAGGGGGCAGGTGCCCTGCAGTAGTAAAATCAGCCGTGGCGCGCAAAGCTAAGCGCGGGAATAAAAGCAACGCCGCCCAAGCCGCTTTCGCGGAAGCCCCTTGGGTGGCCCTACCACGGAAAGACAAAACGCAACCGACAAGCTCCTTGAAGACCCGCTTGACGAGGCGTACCACCGAATCGGGGAACTCCGTTCGAGGACGTACAAGATCGGGAGGAAAGGAGGTAGGACTCGAATAAGGCTTTGGATTTCTCCCCACTAGTGGGCCCATGGTCAAGGCACCATTGGACGGCGGGGGGGGAGGACTGGGGATGCACCGGAGACGGTCGACCGCGCGGAAGTGAAACACCGCATGCCGGCTCTTGGGAGGGCGTAGTATTGCGGTGAAAACAAGAATGTTGGTGTCTACTAAGGCCATCGCTCCGAAAGTATCGTCCGAAAAAAGTGCACGGCGCGAGAAGGTGGCGATCGGTATCCACTACTTTGGCAGTTGTCGGGCGCGAAAGTGCACGTCGTTCCAGGGGAATTTTGATTGGCGCACAACGCTTGACGGGTCGCGAACGACGCGGGGCAACCAACGCACCTCAAAGGAGTGGGAGAGCGCATTGTGGGAGCGAGGGGTAAAAACTGATACGGAGTACTACCACATCGTAAGGTATGGGAAGGTGCTTGAGCATTAGGTGATGGTGTGGGAAGGTCACCCGGGGTGGGGGCCATAGGGCACGACCCGGCGCCAGCTCTGGGCGACCGGCCTAAAGATGGCGGTGGAGGTCGCCGATGACTATGTCCCGGCCGGGTCGCCGCGGCGGCCATCCGGGGTGGCATGTGTGTCGCGTCCTAGAATAAGTACATCACGTGGGGCCGGAGAGGGGGGGGGGGATATGTGTGTGTGAGTCTTGAACTATACCGGAAGTCGCCCAAGGTGGCGCTGTGGCGTGCCGTGGAGTGAAGAATCGTCGCCGGCGTGGTGGGCTCCTCGATGCCAACGTGCGTGTCGCCGGCGTGGTGGGCACAAACATCCCCTAAAGAGTATGGATCTTCGCTCGCAGGCCGCTAGCGGCAGCGTGGATGTGCACGTGTCTGAGTGCCCCGTTTTCCGTAAGGACGTGTTCCCGGAAAATCACTCGAAACTCATCGGAGTCTGGACCAAACCTCACATGGCGCGGACGGCAGCCGCCGCCGGAAAGCCATGTACGGAGGGTTTTTTCGGAATTTAAACTAATGTCCGTACCCGGCGTCGAGCTAGTTGGGGAGTAGCACAAGGGTAGGGCGCTCACTAGCGAGCCGCTACGTCGACAAGCTGCATCTCCCGGGGGGAGGAGTAAGCTTGGGCGGCAAGGAAGACGGTCGCGACGGAAGGAGCGACACGATCTCTCGGCGACGACCCTCAGGGTCGGCGCCGCCGGAAAACCCCGTACGGAGGGTTTTTGAATAATTTCCGTGCGCCCGCGGCCCGCCGGATCCGACTACGGTGACTTGCTCCCCCCCCCCTCTTCGACACCCACTACCCCGACAGACCTACACATTCTTGAGCGTGGGCCCGGGTGAGCGCGGAGGGCCCCGCTCAACAAAGGCTGCTCGGTGGACGCGCGATCAGAGGGGGGAGGGTACGGCCACATGCCGGACTATCCGACAGGTACCTGGGTACCAGACAGAGAAAAAACCGAGGAAATGAGCGGGGAAAATCCAGGCGCGGAGGCAAGAGCGCCAGTTTTTTCTATGTATGTGTGTCTCGGTCCCCCCCACCTGCCGTCGAGGTGACGGGGGACCTCGACAAGGAGGACCGTCGCGTCGGTGGACGCGGCAACGACCTTGGGGCGGGGCTTACGGGATGCGACGGCGGGATCGACGAGCGACGACGCGAGGAGGGATTTTTTCCCAGCCTTTCCCCTCCTATCTTCGGCAAGACCGAAGTCACGTGGGAGCTAGATTAGGCTGGCCCGTCGTCCCTTCCAGGCCGGTCGGCACCCCGGTTCGGTGGGAGCGGGCCATGCATCGTGAAGGTTGAGCAGCAGTTTAGTTTTGAATTTCTCGACAAGTGGATTCATTATTAGATCTGTTTTTCTTGATTACAAAATTGTTACGCTGTTACTGCTTAGTCGGGGGGCCTGTGGCAATTGCTATGATTGCTTACAGTTTTTTAAACTCCCGAGGAACGTCGACACACAGTGAAGTTAGGTATGTCGATAGGTGTACGTGGTCGAAGAGACCCGGGCTAAATTCCCCCATAAGTCATGAATGGCTAGGTAGAGAGGCCCGATAGACAACAGCCAGTCCATTTTGCCGGTATTGTTGTGGATAGTTTCAAATTTCAGATTTAGGTGGCCTCCACTGCTTTTTCTTGTAAGAAATTGAATATTATGTAGTATCGCCCATATTTCCGATACTTTATGATATTGATATACTTGCTTACTTATCTACCAATAGGAAAAAAGAAAATCTCCCCACTAGTCCTCCTCCTCTCCCCTTCCCTCCTCTTTCTCTCCCCCCCACTCACCCCTTTTTGTCTCTCTTTCCCCCTCATACCCCCTTTCTCTCTCTTCCCCCCCTCAAACCCCCTTTCTCTCTCCCTACCATCTCTTTTTCGCTATCACTCTTCCTATCCCTTTCCCTTTCTCTCCCCTTCCCCTCTCTCCCACTCATGCTCCCTCTTCCTTTCTATCTATCCCCTTCTCTCGACCCCCTCCGCCCGCCTCTCCTTTTCTCTACCACCCCCCGCCCCCCTTTCCACCCCACTCCCTCTTCCTTCTCCCGTCCTTTACCTCTCTCACCTCCTTTACTTCCTTCCTTCCTTTGTCTCTCCCTTCTACCTCTCCCCTACCCCCCCCCCCTCTCTCCCCGTCGGCCTCTCACTCACCTTTCTCTATCTTTCCCTCTCCCTCTCTCCTACAGAACCTCTCCCCCTTTGCATTCCCTAAGTTTTTTGTAAGAAATCATTACTTTGATGCGTCCCTAGCGAGAGGGAGACTTCGCTTGTGTAACCCCGCGCTCGCCTGCGCACGCCATGCATGATGTCAACAATCGTTTCGCAAGCAGGTTTTCATCGGGTGCAATGTGAATTTTTTTGTTTGTGGTTGGGTTTTTTTAGGAAATACTATTAGATCCATTTTCGTCTATTTCGTTTTGCATATGTCTTTATATCTTTCATGCCCCTCGTAGTTTCGGCATTTCTCCGACGCGTATGTGGTTCGTGAAACGGGGATAGTAAAATACTTTTCCTTGCCGCACTCGTGTACTCTGTATTTCATTGTAGTTCGGACGTGGTGCTTGGCGAGTCCTCTCCCTTTCCAAATATACATAGGTGCACGCTCTTTCTCTCTCTCTCTCTCTCTCTCTCTCTCTCTCTCTCTCTCTCTCTCTCTCTCTCTCTCACACACACACACACACACACACACACACACACAAACACACACACACACACACACACACACACACACACACACACACACACACACACACAGACATACACACACACGCACAGAAACCTTCATCAAGTTGTACACACTGCAATGCTTACTAACACACAAGCACCCTTACACACTCATTCACACGCACACATACACACACACATTCACACACACGCACACACACATTCACACACACACACACACACACACACACACACACACACACACACACTGCACAATGCTCAAACACGCACCCCCCCCACACGCCTACCATGGACACAAACGCGCGCATACACACACATACACACACACACACACACACACACACACACACACACACCGCAACGCCAAGACACAAACATACAAGCACACGCGCGCGCGCGCTTACCCTTAATGCCCCAAAACGGACACGCGCATAAACGTATAGATTCACAAAATCACGACACATATTGTATTTCCCGCATAATATAATATGAACATAGGTTATCCTACATGTGCTATTTCAAGCTATCCTTTCGCTAGTCTTGTACCGGGCAAATGAAATGAAATGAAATTGTTTACAACAATACCAGTAAAGACCGGTTGCTGTCTTTGGGCCCCCTCTGTACTATGCCTAACTGGACTTATAAGCAGGAGTAGACCGTGAACCACTAATCCCAACCTCTCCAATGGCAGTGATGATACCGTCTAAAACATACCCGTATCCAGGTATTTATTATTTTCTGATCTATACGTAATTTTTTTGGATACAGTATGAAATAAAAGTGTCGCTAGTCTCCACGATACGCGGCCTGCTCCAGCCGCTGCGGGGTCGGTGATCAGCAAGGATGGTCAGCTTGAGCTGGTCGAGTCGAAACTGCATGACCTCGGCTCTTGTGCGACTCCGGTCGTGCCGGAGCCAGGGGGGGAGGCAAGTGAAAAACCCCCTCGCCCAGGTCGTCGTCGGTCCCGTCTCGATCCGTGCTCAACCCCGCCCGAGGTATTAGCCGCTCCTCCCGACGCAGCTCGCCACCTAGCCGAGTCTTCTCTCCTCCTTCGGGGGCTGAGAAGAGAAAACAACTAGGCTGCAAAC
>JAPMLY010001794.1:67500-87941 GCA_026401115.1 Tetraselmis chui
CTGCTCATTCCGCTGCGAAAGTATGAAAAAGCAAAGAGCACACCCACCCTCCTTTAATTAAGGACATGCATGCTTCGCCAGTGAAGGCACACTGCATGGAGGCGCGTCGCGCACCAATTCCACCACCAGCTCTGGCAGGTCGTCCTGCCCCACGGGGATCATAGGTGATCCGCCATCCGTATTGTAAAGCATCCCAGACTGGACGTGGACCTGCCAAGCCAAACATCATGCATGAATTCACCCCATTCATAATGACAGGGCCATCGAAGATGTAGGTAATGATGCAGTTGACTCTGCGAGGGTAAGGTAACATATGTATCTGTGACTTTGTTTCCAAATGTGCTGGACGGTCAGCCCCATAATCCCCCATCACCCAGATGGAGCCTCCCGCGGGTTGTGTCCAGCCCTCACCTCAAACAGCGGCTTGAGGTCCTTGAAGAAGCTGGGTTTTCCGCATCCAGTGACCACCACATCAAAGTACGCCAGCCAGGCGTCGTTTTTCGCGGCCCCCACGCGATCTGCAAGAAGAAAGTTCATCACCACGTTGGTGTAGTCCCACAGGCTGTTGGTGGCCAGGAACACCTTACGCCCGGACCTCCTCAGGTTGGTTAGCAGCGGCACCAGTGCGGGGTCTTTGTGGATGTAGCGCTCAGGGTCGGCTGCCACCACCTATCAGCGCGCCAACTGCATTCAGTGGGTGTAGCTACGAGGGATGAAGAAGCGGGATTCAGTGGGAGAGGCTAGTGGCAGTATGAAAGCAGGACATAATGGTGAGTCGCACCCGCTTGAGTGTGCCATCGCGGTGGCACAGGTCCACTGCCCCGCGCACGTCGCGGTAAAGGTCAGCGTATGATTTCGCACCCGGCAGCAACTCGGGGTGCTCATCCTGAATGAGGGCAACCACACAGCAATCCACGCGCCCATTTACGCAACGGTGAAATAGACATATTAAAGAGTGACAGTTTATATCATGAAACGAAAGGGAAGGGAAGGATTTTGAGTGGGCAAAGGGGGGAGCACCTTAAGTTCCACCAGTTGCATATAGAGGTACGCTTCAGCGAGGCTGAAGAGCGTGTCAATCAATGTGTACTTGTCCGGCTGATCCAGGGCGTCACGTACAGACACCCTGACAGCCATCATTACCAACGATTCAGCAGCTGAACACCTTTGGCTATGCGTAGCATGACCCACTTTTGAAAGTCAGACAGACAGACAGACAGACACACACACACACACACACACACACACGAAGACACACACACAAACACACACACACACACACACACAGGCATGCAGACACACACACACACACACACACACACACACACACACACACACACACACACACATGCACGCTCACACACAAAACGCACGACACACACACGCATAAACGAAGGCAGACATACCCAAAGATGCGCGCGCGCACACACACACACACACACACACACACACACACACACACACACACACACACACATACACACAGGCACACCCAAACACACCGGCAGAGACACACGCATGCACACGCATGCACAAACAAGCATTCGCACACACACACACACACACACCTGGTGTATGTGTTAAGGCGTGCGCTGCGACTGAGCTGCTTGAAGCCATGGTATGCAACCTTGACGTACTTGTGACGGTCAATCTTTAGAATATTACCGCGCTGCTTGTCTATGGTGAGTCCACGAATCATGTAAGTCCAGTCGAAGTCCAACGAATAGAGCATCTGCAAAGAGTACAGAGAACGCAAGGGGGAATGAGAAGTTTCAGTAAATGGCAGGCAAGGGAGAATGAGATGTGGGCATAAGGAAGACAGAAATTCCGACCAGCCTTGTAACTGCCTTACCTCTGGGTACCCAAACACTTGGACCAGCTTGTCTACTGTGAGCGTGTGGACGAGCGTTTCAAACTCTTCTGGCCGGTACTGAGCCAATGTGTAGTCCTGATCAAAGCCCACCGCTGTGACGGTGGACATGTTGACGTTGCGGTTGCAAAAGATGCGGCGCTCCAGCTTGATATTGCTGCCCACCATGCCATCTAAAATCTGTACTCAAACCCGGACGACTGCCGTCAGTCACTCCTACCCAGGGCACACCCCGCTCTATTTTCCCCACCTAACCAATAATCACAGAGTATTGCCGCTTAGTAGCGCCCACCAAATCGGAGTTCATTGCTGCTTTGCGCTCATTGCGAGAGCGCATAGGAATCTTTGGTGGCGCTGGCAGACGATCCTGCACGATAATTCGAGCCAATGGCACAAGTTACGCACTTTCCTCAATGTCTGGCACACAGCGATTAAGAGAAAGACATTAAGGGGATGAGGGAGGGGTTCGAAACGAGGAAGATACCAGCGCCGAATGAGAAAGACCGCCGCCACGGACATCACCCGCCTCCATGCTTGCACGTGGAGGCCCATGTATGGTTGAAAGGTATCGGGACCGTCGGGCGATGGGCTCTGTTCTGAGCCTGAGATCATAGGCATGCCGCAGAGTGATTGGTCAAAGTGTAGTCTCTTTACAGGTCAATGCAAGCTCAACATTCCGTATGCGCCTTCTGTGGCACAGCGGCCGTCAATAGCTCACTCGGTGTTTGTAAGTACGATCCTCAAACTGCGGACAGAAAAGCCGGAGTGCAAGCTCCGCCGCATGGGATACTGTGGACTGTATCTACGTTGATGGGCTGGGCTTTCATACTTGCGTGGGTTTACTAAGTGAGCACATTTCTGTGTGTGCTTGCATTTATCCAAACTTAAGGTAATGTGTCTGGATGCATACTGAAAGGAGTAGGGAGTCAACTATCATTCGCGTTAATATAGTCCAAGCATGTTTGTGAGCATGTAATCGCGGGTGTGCGTCTGCTTTCGAGGTTGCATATCATTCTGCGTGGATGACTGGGCAGATTTGTCTGTATCCGTGGATTATACATGCTTGTGTGCTTGTATGTAATTGTTTTCGCGATCCTGTGTGTGTGTGTGTGTGTGTAGTGCTGGTGGTGGGGGGTATGTACGTATGTATGTGATCGGTCTTGTGGAAGAGTATATGTGCATGAATGTCGTATGTTGCGCGTGTATGTGTGCATGTTGTTGTGCCCCTGACATCCTGTCTTCCCGTGTGTGTGTGCGTGTGTGTGTATGTGTATGTGTATGTGTGTGTGCATGCGTGTGTATGTGCGTGCGTGTGTCGATGTGCATATGCACGTATGTGTGTGTGGGGGTCCATATGTGTGCCTGGGTATATTTGGTATATTGCCTATGTGTGTACTTATACGTGCAAGCGTGTGCGTGTGTGTGTGCATTTGAGCCTGTGCCGATGCCGGTGTTTGAGTGTGCATATGTATGTGTTCGCGCACATGAATGAGTGAGCGCGTTTGTTTGTGTGTGGATTTGTTGCGTGCGCGTGACTGCTAGCCTGTATGCATGTGTGTGTGTGTGTGTGTGTGTGTGTGTGTGTGTGTGTTTGTGTGTGTATGTGTGTGTTCCTTTGTTTGTGTGTATGCATGTGTGTGTGTGAGTGTGTGTATGTGCGGGGGGGTACTATGCGCATGTATGTGTGTAAATGTGTTTGTGCTTGTGTATCTGTGTGTGTGTGCGTGTGTGTGTGTGTGTGTGTGTGTGTGTGTGTGTGTGTGTGTGTGTGTGTGTGTGTGTGTGCATGTGCGTGTGTGTGTGTGTGCATTTGATCCTGTGCCGATGCCGGTGTGTGCGTATGCATATGTGGCGTGTGAGTGCGCGCATGTTCGAAACTATGCGTGTTTGTGTGCGTATGTGCGTGTGCTTGTCTATGTATGTGTGTGTGTGTGTGGTGTGTGTGTGTGTGTGTGTGTGTGTGTGTGTGTGTGTGTGTGCGTGTGTGTGTGTACGTGTGTGTATGCGTGTATGCACGTGTGCGCATGCGTGTGTACGTGTGTGTGTGTGTGTGTGTGTGTGTGTGTGCATGTGTGTGTGCTCGTCTATCTATATGTGTGCGTGTGTGTTATTATTGGCGTTAGCAGGTCGAGTCGCAATCCACAGTCTGTGCATGAATAAAGAGTGTGGGCCGCTACCTGACTCCACAGGGGAGTTGAGACTGCGCTGAGCTGAGGGGCGAAGGGGTGGCTGGAACAAAGAGGAGGCGCACTCGCCACGCGCTGTGGTTGAACCTCATGCCTCCGGTCCCCACTGCGCGGCAAAGGCGCAGGTCGATGGCACGACAGTCACGCACCATTTGAGCCAACTTTTCGTAGGGCAGGGTCGAGAGAGTAGGGGGGGAGCATGGGATAGAGGGTTTTGGTAGCGTGCGTGGAGGTGCGTTGGGTATCGACGACCGGCTGATGGAATAAAGGAATACCGGAATAACCCTAAACTACACAATGCCACCTGTCACGCAACGTCACAGCCGGACACCCAAGGCACTGGGGCGACTTTTGCGTCCGATCGTGCCTGAGGAGAGCTGAGAGATAAAATGGGTAGGCCTCCGCTGACCGAGAGGACCAGGCGAGGAGGAAGGGCTAGTGGTGACGTGGACAGGTGCCAAAAGGTTAGGTTTTGGCCTCGGCCGCAGAGAGTCGCGGGGGAAGCGAACCGCCGCTGCCGAATATTTGCTGAGGTAGCAAATACCAGTCTTCACTACATCGGCTGCAAGTATCTAGACCTGTTGGCGGGCGTGTAGATAGCACCCACGAACCTATACTACTCGGAAAGTCACAATATGCCTGTAGCTATGAAGAGATTGGTAGGCTGTCAGCGACTTGCATGCACCACCCGAGCAGGGCTGCTTGCCCGGCCCAGATGTGTGGGTCTGAATAACTATCAGCAACATTCCGTCGACATCGCTCCGAAAGGCAAAGCGCGCTTCAATGTCCGGACATAGTTTGATTTTTGTTAATTGTTTTAATTGCTGTTTTCGATTTTTGTGGGTGAATGTATTTATTTTCATCTTATTTTAAATAATTACATTTCCCGCTCTCCTCTTTTTTTTTTTTTTACTCGTGTCGTCGGCTGGTCACCGGGGGTGATGATATCGGATATCCGCGTCGGTCGTAATTATGGTCAGATTGATTTGAATCTAGAGGTTTGCATATCCAATATCATGTGTACGGAACAATAACTCTAGCGGCTAATGTTACCGTTAATATCGGCGCGTCTCACCTGCAGGGCAAACACCTTGCCCGAGAACTTAGACGCAGCCAACGACCAACGACTTCCCCAACGGTCAGCTCTAGCTAGCCCGTGCCTTATAAGCCGTAGCTAGCCACGAGCCTAGGCACTCTCAGCCAATCTAGGCTTCGCGCGAATGCAGTCTTGACTCTCGTAGTCGAGCAGGGTGTCAGTTTTACCTTTCGTCCCATGCGCACTCGAGCGTCACGCGACACTTCCCCTCGTTCAGCTACGGAGTTCCCCAACATGCAGCCCGAGCAGTCTACATCCGCCGCAGCGGCCGACCCTCACGCTACCTCACTCGAACAACGCACAGCCGAACAGATTCGTACGGCAGTTTTGGCATCGGAACAACGGATTACTGAGCAGTTTTTGGCGGCTAACGCTGCCTTACTCGCTTAGCTTCAGAAGACGACAGCCACTCCTGCTACCACTGATCAACAACAGTCCATTCCCGCCGACGCGACAGCGACGGAGGGTGGTAAGGCGGCCCCTGAGCCACCTATCGACCTGCTTGACGACGAACCCGACCCCTCCGCGGCCGAATTCGTCGACTTCACCTACTACGGCGAAGTCATCCCGGCCGGCCTCGAACGTCCCCCTCGCGACGTAGAGGAGCCACGTCTGTGGACTCTAAGCCCGAGCTCTAAGCGACAAACGCACCCAAGCGGCGTACGACGAATACCTACACATCGGGTGCTATGCCTTCTTCGACAGTTGCGCCAACGCGGCAATTGGCGAGGCTTTGGACACGTTGTCGCACGGCCCACCTCTACCTACAGAGCAGGCGGCAGCGATTGCCCTCATCCGAGCGGGTCATCGCACCCACACAGCGACGGAGGAGGCCGCCCATACTAGATTGAGCTTCCTCCGCCTCACCAAGGGCGGACAAACGAGCACAGATGCGGACCGCGTGTTTGCCGAATTGGCACACGAGCGCTTTTGCCGACCGCGTCCTACCGCGGTCACCGGCCCGTTGGACGCGCTACGCCAAGCTTTCGTCGACCGCACGCTCGAGGTCAGCCTACACGCCGCCAGCAAGGCCGCCGCCGGCGCCGCTTTCGCGAAGATCAGGCCGGACAAGTCCCCCGGCCCCGACGCTCGCACCCGCAAAGCCGCCGCCGACAAACGCAAGGCCGCTGCTGCAGCAGCAGCCGCGGCACGAGCCACCCCCACCCCCAAGCCGACCGACTCGGCTAAAACCCCAAGCAAGAAATGATGGTGTGGCCCGCCGCGCCGATTCTTGCTCCCCGACATCTTCCTTCATGCGCCACCGCGTACGTCGAAAATGGCGGGAGTGGGAGCGCATCGGCGCGAGCGGCCAAGTCCTCAGCTGGATCCGCCACGGCGTACGTGTGAAGTTCAAGCACGGCCTACGTCCCAAGCCGTTCAACCACGGCATCTCTATGCTAGACGCCACACCCGACCAACTCGAGTTTCTCAACTCGGAACTCCCACGCTTCGAGGCTTGCGGCGCATGGGAGCGCTCCACGAACCCCCGCTACGTTTCCCGGATGTTCTTAGTGCCCAAACCCGGATGCAACCAATGGCGCTTGATTATCGACCTTCGAGAACTCAACCGCTACTGCTCAACCTTCAACATGACTTGCCAGACCCTCAAGCACCTCCGCCATCTATCTCGACCAGGGGACTACTTCGTCTCACTCGACCTCGCCGATGGGTACTACACCCTTAGCATCCGGGAGGAGGACCGAGACTACTTCACGGTCAACTACCGCGGCACCTTGTGGCGCCTCGCGTGCCTCCCCATGGGGTGGTCGGGCTCCGCCTACTACTTTTGCAAGCTCACGCACGTGCTTACGAACCACCTACGCCGCCCACCACCTCCCACGCCCGCATCTACACCGGCCGGCCTACGCCGCCCGTCCAAGCGCTTCCTCCGGAACGCGCGATGGCGAGGAACCCGACTCCTCCCCTACATGGACGACTTCCTCTTCTTGGCGGATTCCTACGACGAGGCACTACTACTTCGGCAGCGCGTCCAAGCCCTGCTAAACAGCCTCGGCCTACAACGCAACCCCAAGAAAGGTGTGTGGACGCCAACGCAAGTCGGCGACCACTTGGGCCTCACGGTGGATTTACAACGCGGAGAATTTCGCGCCCCACCCGCAAAATTGCAACACCTCGCACAACACGCTTCTTCCTTGCTCGGGCGAGCAGCGTCCAACGCACGATGGCTACCCACACGGCAACTCGCAGCCTTCGCGGGAAAAGCTCAATTTCTCTATCTCGCCATCGCGCCCGCGCGATTCTTTTTGCGCGAGCTCCACAACGTCTTGACTACCCGTACCGGTTGGGGGGGACGCGTGCGCCTCACCCACCAACTTCGACGCGACCTCGAGTGGTGGCGCACGGTACCCTCCCAACACAACGGCCGGTCAATCTACAAGCCCATCGAGACCGCCTATTTGCACGCCGACTCGAGCAACTACGGATGGGGGGCCGTCCTCAACGAGGACGCCAATTACCAAGCCCGCGGGTTTTGGAGCGCCCCCGACCGCCTCCAACACATTACTTGGAAGGAGCTTCGAGCGGTCCGGCACGCGGTCGAATCCTTTCTACCGCAACTCCGAGGACGACAAGTCTTCCTCCACGAGGACAACACTGCCGTGGTCGCCGCCCTAACCAAGCTAACGTCCCGGTCGCCCGTCATGATGGCCGAGCTACGGCGCTTGTGGTTCCTACTCGACACCAACGACATCCACATCCGCCCACGCTACATCCGGTCGGCCGCCAACGTCTGGGCCGACACGCTCAGCCGCGAGACGGACTCCGAAGACTGGCAACTGAACCCACGACTCTTCGACCACCTTCAGAGCCGGTGGGGCCCACATACGATCGACCGTTTCGCATCTATGCTCAACGCGCAACTGCCACGCTTCAACGCCCGCTGGCGCGACGCCATGTCCGAGGACATCGACTACCTGCACCTCCCCGACGCAGCGTGGAGACGCGAGAACAACTACTGCAACCCCCCATGGTCTGCCCTCCCAGCGCTCGCCGCAAAACTCGAACAAGCTCAAGCCGCGGCGACGGTCATCGCCCCCTACTGGCGAAACAAAACGTGGTACCACGCTTTCGCCCGCTTGGCCACCGAGACCGTGCACTTCCTAGCGTCCCGCGACCTGTTCTTTCCCGGCAGGCTAGGCAAGCACGAAGGGGTCGGACCTCCCGCGTGGAGCATCGTGGCCTTTCGGCTATCACTCTCTCTTGGCTCTACATTCGACGCGGTGCGATTGGCCGAGCGCTACGCCCGGACCAATTAAATACGCCTGTACAGCCCGTCCCTCCTTTGCGTACAGGACCGCCGCGCTACGGCTTACGCCGTGAAGCAGCACAGTCGCCCTGATCATCCGATCTAGCTGAAACTTTTCAAGACATCCTAGGATCGGATAAGCTCGGGGTTACGGTGGTTACCCTACTCAGCAACTCGCTAGCGCCCTCTACGTACTCGAGCTACCAGAGCGCAATCAGACAGTTTTTTATTTTTTGTGCAGAGGAAAATATCGCCCCGCTACATGCCACGCCAGCCACGATGGTCCGCTACACAGCCTGGCTAGCCCTCCTAGGAACGGTCGCTGCCAACTCGCTGCAACCTTACTTCTCCGCGGTTAACAAATTCTTCCGCGACCACCGGCGCCAACCTATCGCCGTGGGCGAACTCCTAGCGGACGCCCGCCGTGGCCTCGAAATGCTACAGCACCGCCTACTTGCCACCGCCGCTCGCCTCCCGCTACCCGCACAAGTCGCCTTGGACATCCTACAAGCCGCCAACACCCTACACGGTACCTTCGCGTGGACCCCTGCTTCCCTTCCCCAGATGCAGCGTTTCAGAGCCTGTTTAGCAGTGTGCGTCAATTACATGTTTTTCTGCCGCGCCGAAACTGGCGCCCGCTGCGAGACCGGCGACCTAGTTGTCGACAGGCCTTCTCAACAAATCTGCCTATTTATACGCAAATCTAAGGGAGACCAGCGCCACGACGCCGGCAAAAAACCTGTCATCGCTAGATCTGTAGCCGCTAACCCCGTCCTGGCGGACCTGCTCGACTACTAGACGGAGCACCGCGCGGCATTCTGCACCAAATTCTACAACACGCCACCCCCGCTCGCCTTTTCGAGCTTCTCACCTTCCGAACCTTCTACCGATTGGGGCGCCGCGTCCACCATCTCCGCTTGGCTCGCCCTCGCCCTGTGACCGACGGCAAATATATTGACCCAACCATGACCCCAACACCTGCTGCTTGGCGGTTCTTCGGCTGGCTCACGCCATCCCCCCCGCAACACTAATTCTGGCTGTGCAAGCCTTTGGCTTTAGGTTACTGGCAAAACGTGCCCTAGGGTAAATGGTCAGATTGATTAGAATCTAGAGGTTTGCATATCCAATATCATGTGTACGGAACAATAACTCTAGCGGCTATTGTTAAGGGTTTCAATATCGGCGCGTCTCACATGCAGGGCAACCACCTTGCCCGAGCAGTTAGACGCATCCAACGACCAACGACTTCCCCAACGGTCAGCACGGTCAGCTCTAGCTAGCCCGTGCCTTATAAGCCGTAGCTAGCCACGAGCCTAGGCACTCTCTGCTTTCGCGCTCAGCCAATCTAGGCTTCGCGCGAACCCACCCACCCATCCCTATAATCCTGCGCTAATCGACCCCAGACCCTGTCTGAGGGGGTCTTTTGGCCAAATTGTAAGCAAGCTGACATCTTTGGCAAAACGTGCCCTAGGGTAAACTTGAGTACAGGTATGTTCCTCTGTGATGGTCCATATAACTAATTAAAATTTTCTTACAAGAAAAAGCAGTGGAGGCCACCAAGCAAAAAGAAGTAAAGAGGAACAGAGGAAAAATGGTCGAAGCGTGGAAGTTCCGAGTTTAGAAACTCGAGTTGGGCTGCTTTAGCGTTCGGCATAGAGATGCCGTGGTTGAAAGGCCTTGGGCGTGTGCCGTGTTTGAACTTGACGCGCACGCCATGGCGGATCCAACTTAGGACTTGGCCGCTTGCGCCGATGTGCTCCCTCTCCCGCCATCTTCGACGCACGCGATGTCACATGAAGGAAGATGTCGGGGAGCAAGAATCGGCGCGGCGGGCCACACCATCATTTCTTGGGCGGTGGCCGTGCCTGGTCGGTCGGATTGGCAAGGGGTGTTGAGCGGGAGGTTGATGCCGCCTCTGCCGCTGCCTTGCGTCTGTCGGAGGGATCTTTGCGGGCCTTGGCGTGAGAGCTTGTTGGCTTGTTTGGAGTGACCTTGGTGAAGGCTGCACCGGCAGCAGCTTTGATGGCAGCGTGAAGGCTGTCCTCAAGCGTTAGGTCGACGAAAGCTTGGCGAAGCGCATCCACTGGGCCGGAGACCGCGGTAGGGCGTGGGCGACAAGGAGCGAGAGTCATCAACACCCCTACTAGGGGAGCGACGACCAGCCACCAAAATAGCCAAGCGATCAACCAACTTAGCCGCCATCGGCGCCAACCGGCCCCCATCCTCCATGGCGAAGGGATAGTAGTCATGGATCGATTGAACCAAAGGCGTGCCAAGCAAAGCAGAAGTGCGGAGGTCCGCATAAAGTTTACCATGCTGAGCTCCCGATGCAAGGCTGCCAAGGAGTGGGAGGCGAGCACCTATACGAGGAACATTGGTGTTCGTGCGAACACTTGTAACCGTCACATCAACAACAAGATGACGGTGCGGAGCCACGAAGTCTAGCCAAACCATATCCCTAGGGCGATCTCGCGAAGCTCCCGACCGAATACGGCGGACCTCCAACCGCAAGTCCCGTCCCTTAGTAGCCCCCGCTTCAAGCAAGAACTCTTTAAGCACGTGGACAATACGGTCGTGGAGTTGAATAATATACCAAGCTGCGATATAACAAAATAGCCGATTGACATTTCATATATTCATGTAGTATGGGCCATGTTTGCAATATAATATATTGTATCATGCTGAAATACTTACTTACATTTCTTACTTCTGAACAAATATTAATACGGAAATCTCTCTCCCTCTCCCTCTCCCTCTCTCTCTCCCCCCCCTTCTCTCTCTCTCTCTCTCTCTCTCTCTCTCTCTCTCTCTCTACCTAGACCCCTTTCTGTCTTTTTCGCTCCCTCTATCTCTCTTTATCTCCCTTCCTCTCCCTCAACCTGTCTCATCACTCCCACTCTCTCTCACTCCCCTCCTTTCGCTCTTTTTCTCTTCTCTCCACCACTCTCCTTGTGCATGTTTTATTTTCTACCCCCCTTCCCCTCCCATTCCCTCTCCCATCTACCTTCTCCCCCCCCTCTCTCACCCCCTTTCTTTCTTTTAGTCTCCCCCTCCCTTGTCGCCACTTCCCCTCCCCCCTTCTCCCTCTCTCCCTTCTTCCACTCCCCCTCTCCCTCCCCCGTCGCCCTTACTTCCCTGTGGCTATCTCGTTATCTTTCCCTCTCCCTCACCCCTCTCCCTTTCTATCAACTTACCCCACCAGGGTGTGGCGTTTTTTGCGTCGGAGAAGTTGGGCTTCTGTGAGACATGTGTTGTGTGTAAGTCGCACGTCCGCCGTATCTCTTGTGAGCCGGCTGACCGGAACGTTGGTGTCTTTGAGGTCCACGGCTTAGACTTCTGCGGTCCTATGAGTGTTCCATCCTTTAGAGGAGGGTGGTACAGCTTGTGTGCGGTTGATTTCCGGAGCCGTTTCATGCTGCACGATGCGGTCCGCTCCAAGGATGAGGTTCCCGCCTCGTTCCGTCGCATGTTGACTACAATCCGTTCTCTTGGGCACACGGTTCGTCGTCTTCGGGTGGACAATGACACGGTGTTCTTAGGTTCTGCCTTCCGAAACCTCTTGGATGAGTTCAACATCGCCGTGGAGATCACTGCCCCTTACGCGCATTGGCAACATGGCCGGATTGAGCGGCAGTGGGGGACATTGGTCCCGATGGCGCAGTCAATGATCCGGCAAGCCGCACTGCCTAAATCGTTTTGGGCTCTAGCGATGGCCGCTGCGGTGCATGTCCGCAATCGTGTGAATAGTAGCGGAGCCGGCGGTGTATCTTTCACCTTGGCGACCGGTAGACGAGCTGATTTGAGCTCCATGCGGGTCTTCGGCTGTCCGGCCTATGTCCTCGTTGACAAGTCTCAACGCCGTAAACTTGACGATCGCGCGTGGAAGGGTGTCTTTGTGGGCTATGCTTCCGAATCACCTGCGTGGTTGGTGTACAATCCTGCTACTCGTCGGGTGGTGAGCAGCCGTAACGTGGTGTTCGATGAGGCTGCAGTCCTCTCCATGGGGTAGAGCAATGCGGAGCAACGCACTGATGATGAAGAGGACAGCATCCCGCGCACCATGTGTAGCGAAGAACGGGATACACCTTCGGGGGCGGAGTCGCCGCTACGGGAGTCGCTGCAGCATTCCGGGCCGATGGAAGATGAACGGGACATGCATTCGGGGGAGACTCCACGTCCAAGGTATAATCTTCGATCCGCTGCCGCACCACAACAATGCGTACCCAGTCCAAGGTATAATCTCCGTTCAGCGGGCGCTTCGGGAGATGGATGGACTACGGGAAGTACCGCGGCTATGAAGTCAGCCAGCAGCCCGACTGTTCAAGAGCATGTGTCATACAAGCAAGCGCTGAGGAGTCCCCAATCGGGGGAGTGGGAGGCAGCTATCAAGAGCGAGTACGACTCACTTGTATTTCGGAAAACCTGGACATTGGTCCCTTGTCCTGCCGGTCGCATACTCGTAGATTCCAAGTGGGTGTTCAAGCTGAAGCGCGATGCCAATGGGCAGATAACAAGGTACAAAGCAAGACTTGTGGCTTGCGGGTTTACTCAAGAGAAGGGTGTGGACTACCGCGAGACCTTCGCTCCCACAGTGAGGGTGATTTCTATTCGAACGTTGCTCGCGCTTGTTGCTTATAATGATTGGGAGGTGGAGCAGCTTGATGTGGTGACGGCATTCTTGGAGGCCGATATCGAGGAGGAAATCTACATGAGGCAGCCGGATGGATTCCGTCACTTCGACATCAATGTAGAGGAGCGAGTGTGCTTGTTGAAGAAATCATTGTATGGCCTCAAGCAAGCTCCAAGGAACTGGAATAAGACCATCACAGCATGGCTAGAGGAGTATGGCTTCAGCCAATCCAAGGTGGATCCCGGCATTTACGTCTTCATCAAGGAGGGTGAGCGTTATGTCTTGGCGTTGTACGTAGACGACATCATCATCGTTGGACCAGCGGGTAGCTTCATCGTTGGGTTCAAATCGGCTTTCGGTGAAAGGTTCAACGTGCAAGACCTTGGTCCAGCGTCTTGGTTGCTTGGCATGACAGTCGAGCGTGATCGTGGCAGCCGCATCATCAGGATTGGACAACAACAATACGTATTAGATATGTTGGAGCGCTTCAACATGATGGATTGCAAGCCAGTGGGCTCACCTATGGCGGTTGATGCTTTGAGCAATTGTGTGGAGACGTCGACATCAAAGTTGCCTCCCGGTCTAGTGCCGTACCAAAGCTTGATCGGTAGCTTGTTGTACGCTTCCGTAAGCACACGGCCCGACATCACCATGGCTATTAGCCACCTTAACTGATACATGTCCGACCCCTCTCAGTCACATTGGGAGCAAGCCAAGTGCTTCGCTACCTCAAGGGGACCGCAGATTCGGTGCTAATGTACGGTGGCGCACCTTCATAAAAGGTGGTAGGATGGTCAGATTCTGACTACGCGAGTGACATTGGCAAGCGGCGCTCTCGCACGGGGTATGTGTTCATGCTCAACGGTGCAACGGTGAGTTGGAAAAGTCAGCGGCAACAAACTATGGCGCTGTCGACAGCGGAGGCAGAGTACATGGCGCTGACTGCGGCCACTCAGGAGGCGATGTTTTTGAAGCAACTGCTCCATGAGTTTCACCAAGACTCCGGGTCTCCCATCACAATTCACGAGAACAATCAGAGGTGTATTGCACTCAGCAAGAATACCATGACGACCGGACGCATCAAGCACATGGACGTGAGGTACCACTTCTGTCGGGAGAAGGTGGAGAGCGGAGACATCGAGGTGCAATATTGTGCGACGGAGAACATGCTTGCTGATGTGCTAACCAAGCCATTAGTGAGTGCAAGGCACGGCAAGTTGTGCAATGCCATCATGGGATTGCTTGCGTAGCAAGGGGGAGTGTTGCGCGACATAGTTTGTGTGGTAATCAAGTTGCTACACAACAATGTTGGTCAAGTAGCATCGTGATAGTACGGCTGTGACTCAGTACTATAAGATGATAAGCCAATCAGCAATAGAGAGGATTAGGTTGCTGATGGTGGCAAGTTGGTGAGCGTTAGATATCATCTAAAGGCTCAGAATATACGTTGGCGTGTGCTCACCACAAGGTGAGTGCGTGTCCTGTGATAGGCAAGTGCTAGGCACTTGCTAGCGCCTCGGATCTCCCCTGGGGGCGAGGCCTGAGGCAACGCATGACGGTGGTTGGTCGCAGCCGGAGGAGCGGCACGGTCTGGCGGTGGCGGTCCTTAGGATCACCCGCCGCCGGAAAAGCCCGGTACGGGGGGCTTTTGGAAAAATTCCCGTACCCACCATCTTTTGAGGACCGGCGACTCGATACCTGTGTTCTTCCAACCCCTTCCCTAGTCGGTACCCAGTTATCGATAGGCTGCCTCAGGCAGTGTGCCTAGGGTTATCGTAACGGCACACTGCTCGTAAAGGCGGCCCCCTAACAACGTAAACCACTGGGGGAGGGCACGGACGACCACAGCGCGATCAGATAGGTGTTGGAGACAGACGGGAAAAGGACAGGGGACAGGAGAAAATCTGGCTCGGGGGCAGGAGAGCCAGCCGGACACCGTCTGCAGCCTAGTTCTTTTCTCTTCTCAGCCCCCGAAGGAGGAGAGAAGACTCGGCTAGGTGGCGAGCTGCGTCGAGAGGAGCGGCTAATACCTCGGGCGGGGTTGAGCACGGATCGAGGCGGGACCGACGACGACCTTTGCGAGGGGGGTTTTTTACCTGCCTTTCCCCCCAAGCTCCGGCACGACCGGAGTCGCACAGGAGCCGAGGTCAGGCAGGTTCGCCTCGACCAGCTCAAGCTGGACAGCTCTGCTGATCAGCGACCCCGTAGCGGCTGGAGCAGGCCGCGTATCGTGGAGACTAGCGACATTTTATATTTCATACCTGTATGCAGACAGTACTTGTTTATGAGTATGTTTTAGACGGTATCGTTACTGCCATTGGAGAGGTTGGGATTAGTGGTTCACGGTCTACCTCAGTCTACTAAGTCCTGTATGGCATAGCAAAAGGGGGGGCCCAGAGACTCCAGCCGGTTTATACTGGTATTGGAGTGTTTAATTTCATTTCATAATTTCATTTCATAGGCACTTGCTGAGGGTGAGATGACATGCAATGTCACTCACCGAGTGTAAGCACTCCTTATCGCCCCCTCAACTTTGACAAAGAGCAAATAAGTGCCCGGCATCATTGCGAGCCGCTAGCAAAATGACTGCACACCAACGCCCGCGGGTCTCGCGGTCCGGAAGAAATTGTTTTCGGCTTCCCGATTGTTTCCTTGGCGCATCTGCTGTGAGTGAAGGTGCGACCGGTACTTGGCTGCTTGGAGGTGCGGAGGCTCTAGATGTGCTCTTTATGGAGGTAACAGCGATATCTCACGCCATCGTGAAGCTTCATGGAAGGCTGGAAACTCGGTACGGGCACTCTTATTAGTGATGTACTTCGTTGCGCGGAAGATAGCAGCTTCGAACTTAACTCACATTTCTGACAGTCGTGTCGGCCTTGTAACGGCCTACGGCTGCAACCAAGAGCATACATACCCATTCGAGGAGAATCGGGCACACAATGCGCGGAGGTAGCAAACCCGACAAGATTTAGATGTTAAACCAATCAAAATATGTTTACAAGAAAAAGCAGCGGAGACCACAAAGCAAAAAGAAGAAAGGAGGAAAAAGCCTAAGCCCGACGAACATGAAGGCATGCCACAGCTACGGCACTGCCCTCATGCAAAGCGTCAAGGAGATAGGAACCCTAAGTACTATGAAGAGCAACATCAAGTCATTGCATGAACTCTCGCCGCACACTGCATGGCGCATCGAAGCAAGATGGCGCGCGAGCTGGGGGTGCGAAGAACGGAGTTCCCATCAAGTGCCTCGGGATATGTGTGTGATAAGTAATACATTTGTATGATCAATCATACACCATAGTCACGTAAAAAACGGATCCGCCCCACGCGAGGAAAGGTTAGTACTTTGTCAAATTTGGCAACGTGTACCTGAGAGTGTTATGTGCTTAACTCCGTTAACTCAAAACCTAGAGTGGTGCGGAAGTGGTTCAACCGTGCAATTTGCCGAGATCGCCTGCCGGCGACCCACCACCACCACCATGAGGAAGACCGTAACGACTGGATCACGCGTCTCCGCCCGTAGAGGCCCCCTTCAGCCCCTAAGAGATGGTGCACAACGACAACAACGTGACCGAACCTACGGGACAGTCGGCGAGTCTATTAGTGAAGGCCTATGGGTGGTAGTTTGGGATGGCATACCGCCGAAACACGAGTCAGGTCGCGCTCTACGCGTCGAACCCGACAACGCAGGCCGTTTAACCCCATCACCAACACAAACCAGCAACGCACAACGTGTTGCAGTGTGAATGCCCTTTCAACCCCCCCGGCTAACTGTGCAAATTCCCGGTGTTGTTACGGCGAGTGCGCTATTAGTACCAATTATTACAGAGGTCGGTAGGGAGTGATACCGGTACGCCGACTATCGAACCCACACTACCTATCGACCTTATTATGTCGTGGGGGTCCTCCGCTAACTCCAGCCCGAGCGACATATCGCCACATACTGATGCGGGGGAGATTCCCGGCAACACAAGCGAAGCCCTCGATATGGAGGGCGACTCGTCCGATGACAAGGGCGACCCCGCTCTCCCCGACGATACCGCCCAAGACTCCCAAGGCGTCGAGGACGCCGCGTGGGTCCCACCCGTACCTAGCGTTCACGTCACATTACGTCAACCAGGGACAAAGGCGACGTGGACGGTGTTCCAACATGATGACGCTCCCGAGCACGACCCACATGCAGACACAACTGCGGTGCGTGCCGCTCAAATGGGAGGGCAGGCGGGGCTAAAGGAAGGCTTACCTTTGACGGACGGACGAGTTGACATCTTGAAGCTAGGGCTCCGGCTTTACCCCGGGGACATGCACGCTGACCTAAGGAAGCTTAACGATGCATGCTTAAGCTAGAGGGCGGACTTTAGGCAGGCCAGCCTATCAGAGTTCGTCAGGATTTGGGGTTTGATGGTAGCGGGAACCGTCTATGGGCAAAGGGGTAGAGATTGTGGGATAATAGCAACATGCTTGATGGAATAAGAGACTAGCCACAAATTGAAAATACATGGCGTTCCACATGCTCAAGATCATTCGTTCTCTTATTCAATATCACACATTTTCTTTTAGAGATACAAAAGATTGGCCTAGACCCGTGGGCATGGTTCCGGAATGGTGTGGACGAATTTAACCGGAACATGAGGGACGTTTTACACCAAGGGGTCTACCAAACGATGGATGAAAGCAGGTCGGCTTATAAACCTCGCAAAGACAAGCTAGGGCTACCCAACATAACCTACATTCACCGCAAGCTAAAGCCCTTGGGGACGGAGATGAAGACTATGTGCGACTGTGAAACCGGTGTGATGGTCTATATGGAGGTGCAAGAGGGGAATAACGCCATGCGCGAAAAAATAAGCAGCCGAACATGGAGTGTCTACCGCGTGCGTGCTACGAATGGCGGAGGATGCAAGTGATGAGGGCATGACGAGGTGCTTTTCTTGAGGGGTGCTTGGTTCGGGTCTTTTAAGGTAAGAGAAGCATAACTAAATTTATCGCTGTCATATGTCATGTGCTTTCCTATGTGGGATAGGCGCTTACCTTCAATATTCCACATGCATGCCGATGTGGCCCTTGGCAAGATGAAGCGCCACTTCACCGGAGTTGTGAAGACCTCGCACGGCCTCTTCTCCAAGGATTTTCTTTAGGAATCCTTGTCTATGGTACCTGCAGGGAGCATAGCTCACCTGAGCACTAATGTGGAAGGTGTTCAACTGGTGGCAAAAGGTTACAAGTACAACCGGCGCAAAGTTTTGTTTTTTATCTCCACTCTCGGCGCGGGCGGCATGGCCGACGGCAACCCCTACATTCAACGTTGGGCGGACGACAACGACAACATCGTTACCCGTGCTATATCTTGACCCCATGCAGTGTCCAAGTACTTCGAGCGCAGTCCTCGGGTAGACAACCACAACTAGTTACGATAGAGCAAGAGCTTGCGATGGAGGAGGCTTGGCTCACCCAAGACTCTTGGTCTCGACTAGCGACTACCTTGGCCGGTGTTTGCGTTACCGACTAAAAGACACTAGTCAAGTTTCACGTCTCCGCTTCCTACCCCTACTCAGCCCTAACTATCAAGGACTTTGCTGAGCTTTTAAGTAAGACGTTGGTCTACAATGGGCTACAGGATCACGTTGTGCCGGCCCAACGTCGGGGAAGAACAATATCCGTACCTTTGGCCGAACAAAAACGGATCCTCCATGAAGAGCGCGTCCACGTCCCCGGTAATTTTGGTGCTCAGAAAAGGGTTGAAGCAAGCAAGCTCGCTGCCTCCGCTGCTACCACGACGAGGATGTCCTTCACTAGACGTCTTTCTACTGCGTGTAGTGTGGGATTCCCTTGTGTATGCCCGGCTCCCGCCACAGCCGCGATTGCTTCGAGCACCACATGCGATTAGATCCGGTCGCTCTTGCCAACATGAAGCGGGTCCGCAAGGGATAACACGCCCCACTGCTGCGCCCCCGCTATCCATTATCCTTCCCGCCTTCACTGTTAGGCGGGCGTGGTCATACCATACCGTGGGATAGGGATGGTCGCTCGCTCATGAGCGCGAAGTCGGTTACCTTGACGAGATTGAGCTTAGGCGTGTCTGCCGCTACTTTAGATATTCATTGACTGTGCATAGCAGTATTTAACAGAAAAAGCAATGATTTTGAGAACGCGTGATCATACGGGCCGGTGCATGATATATCCCTGAGGGACTAACTAGTGACGCATCGAACTAAGATTTTCTTACAAAACTAAGTTAAGAAACGCAGTGGTGGGGTAAGTTGATAGAAAGGGAGAGGGGTGAGGGAGAGGGAAAGATAACGAGATAGCCACAGGGAAGTAAGGGCGACGGGGGAGGGAGAGGGGGAGTGGAAGAAGGGAGAGAGGGAGAAGGGGGGAGGGGAAGTGGCGACAAGGGAGGGGGAGACTAAAAGAAAGAAAGGGGGTGAGAGAGGGGGGGGAGAAGGTAGATGGGAGAGGGAATGGGAGGGGAAGGGGGGTAGAAAATAAAACATGCACAAGGAGAGTGGTGGAGAGAAGAGAAAAAGAGCGAAAGGAGGGGAGTGAGAGAGAGTGGGAGTGATGAGACAGGTTGAGGGAGAGGAAGGGAGATAAAGAGAGATAGAGGGAGCGAAAAAGACAGAAAGGGGTCTAGGTAGAGAGAGAGAGAGAGAGAGAGAGAGAGAGAGAGAGAGAGAAGGGGGGGGAGAGAGAGAGGGAGAGGGAGAGGGAGAGAGATTTCCGTATTAATATTTGTTCAGAAGTAAGAAATGTAAGTAAGTATTTCAGCATGATACAATATATTATATTGCAAACATGGCCCATACTACATGAATATATGAAATGTCAATCGGCTATTTTGTTATATCGCAGCTTGGTATATTATTCAACTCCACGACCGTATTGTCCACGTGCTTAAAGAGTTCTTGCTTGAAGCGGGGGCTACTAAGGGACGGGACTTGCGGTTGGAGGTCCGCCGTATTCGGTCGGGAGCTTCGCGAGATCGCCCTAGGGATATGGTTTGGCTAGACTTCGTGGCTCCGCACCGTCATCTTGTTGTTGATGTGACGGTTACAAGTGTTCGCACGAACACCAATGTTCCTCGTATAGGTGCTCGCCTCCCACTCCTTGGCAGCCTTGCATCGGGAGCTCAGCATGGTAAACTTTATGCGGACCTCCGCACTTCTGCTTTGCTTGGCACGCCTTTGGTTCAATCGATCCATGACTACTATCCCTTCGCCATGGAGGATGGGGGCCGGTTGGCGCCGATGGCGGCTAAGTTGGTTGATCGCTTGGCTATTTTGGTGGCTGGTCGTCGCTCCCCTAGTAGGGGTGTTGATGACTCTCGCTCCTTGTCGCCCACGCCCTACCGCGGTCTCCGGCCCAGTGGATGCGCTTCGCCAAGCTTTCGTCGA
>JAPMLY010001795.1:0-35000 GCA_026401115.1 Tetraselmis chui
GGCAGATTTGTTTAGAAGGCCTGTCGACAACTAGGTCGCCGGTCTGGCAGCGGGCGCCAGTTTCGGCGCGGCAGAAAAACATGTAATTGACGCACACCGCTAAACAGGCTCTGAAGCGTTGCATTTGAGGGAGGGACGCAGGGGTCCACGCGAAGGTACTGTGTAGGGTGTTGGCGGCGTGTAGGATGTCCAGGGCGACTTGTGCGGGTAGCGGGATGCGAGCGGCGGTGGGCAGTAGGCGGGGCTGTAGCATTTCGAGGCCACGGCGGGCGTCCGCCAGGAGTTCGCCCACGGCGATGGGTTGGCGCATGTGGTCGCGGAAGAACTTGTAAACCGCGGAGAAGTAAGGTTGCAGCGAGCTGGCAGCGACCGTTCCCAGGAGGGCTAGCCAGGCCGTGTAGCGGACCATCGTGGCTGGCGTGGATTGTAGCGGGGCGATATTTTCCTTTGCACAAAAAATAAAAAACTGTCTGATTGCGCTCTGGTAGCTCGCGTACGTAGAGGGCGCTAGCGAGTTGCTGAGTAGGGTGACCGCCGTAACCCTGAGCTTATCTGATCCTTGGAGGTCTTGGAAAGTTTCAGCTAGATCGGATGACCATGGCGACGGTGCTGCTTCACGGCGTAAGCCGTAGCGCGGCGGTCATGTACGCAGAGGGGGGCGTGATGTACATGCGTATTTAATCGGTCCGGGCGTAACGCCCGGCCAATCGCACCGCGTCGAGTGTAGAGCCAAGAGGGGGTGATAGCCGAAAGGCCACGATGCTCCACGCGGGAGGACCGACCCCTTCGCGCTTGCCTAGCCTGCCGGGAAAGAACAAGTCGCGGGACGCTGGGAAGTGCACTGTCTCGGTGGCCAAGCGGGCGAACGCGTGGTACCACGTTTTGTTTCGCCAGTAGGGGGCGATGACAGTCGCCGCGGCTTGAGCTTGTTCGAGTTTCGCGGCGAGCGCTGGTAGGGCAGACCAAGGGGGGTTGCAGTAGTTGCTCTCGCGTCTCCACGCCGCGTCGGGGAGGTGCAGGCAGTCGATATCCTCGCACTGGGGGTCGCGCCAGCGGGCGTTGAAGCGTGGCAGTTGCGTGTTGAGCATAGAAGCGAAACGGTCGATCGTGTGCGGGCCCCACCGGCTTTGAAGGTGGTCGAAGAGTCGTGGGTTTAGTTGCCAGTCTTCGGAGTCCATTTCGCGGCTGAGCGTGTCGGCCCAGACGTTGGCGGCCGACCGGATGTAGCGTGGGCGGATGTGGATGTCGTTGGTGTCGAGTAGGAACCACAAGCGCCGTAGCTCGGCCATCATGACGGGCGACCGTGACGTTAGCTTGGTTAGGACGGCGACCACGGCAGTGTTGTCCTCGTGGAGGAGGACTTGTCGTCCTCGGAGTTGCGGTAGAAAGGATTCGACCGCGTGCCGGACCGCTTGAAGCTCCTTCCACGTGATGTGTTGGAGGCGGTCGGGGGCGCTCCAAAACCCGCGGGCTTGGTAATTGGCGTCCTCGTTGAGGACGGCCCCCCATCCGTAGTCGCTCGAGTCGGCGTGCAAATAGGCGGTCTCGATGGGCTTGTAGATTGACCGGCCGTTGTGTTGGGAGGGTACCGTGCGCCACCACTCGAGGTCGCGTTGAAGTTGGTGGGTGAGGCGCACGCGTCCTCCCCAACCGGTACGGGTAGCCAAGACGTTGTGGAGCTCGCGCAAAAAGAATCGGGCGGGCGCGATGGCGAGGTAGAGAAATTGTGCTTTCCCCGCGAAGGCTGCGAGTTGCCGTGTGGGTAGCCATCGTGCGTTGGACGCTGCTCGCCCGAGCAAGGACGAAGCGTGTTGTGCGAGGTGTTGTAGTTTTGCGAGTGGGGCGCGAAACTCGCCGCGTTGTAAATCCACCGTGAGGCCCAAGTGGTCGCCGACTTGCGTTGGCGTCCACACACCTTTCTTGGGGTTGCGTTGTAGGCCGAGGCTGTCGAGCAGGGCTTGGACGCGCTGCCGAAGTAGTAGTGCCTCGTCGTAGGAATCCGCCAAGAAGAGGAAGTCGTCCATGTAGGGGAGTAGTCGGGTGCCTCGCCATCGCGCGTTCCGGAGGAAGCGCTTGGACGGGCGGCGTAGGCCGGCCGGTGTAGATGCGGGCGTGGGAGGTGGTGGGCGGCGGAGGAGGTTCGTAAACACTTGCGTGAGCTTGCAAAAGTAGTAGGCGGAGCCCGACCACCCCATGGGGAGGCACGCGAGGCGCCATAGGGTGCCGCGGTAGTTGACCGTGAAGTAGTCCCGGTCCTCCTCCCGGATGCCAAGGGTGTAGTACCCATCGGCGAGGTCGAGTGAGACGAAGTAGTCCCCCGGTCGAGATAGATGGCGGAGGTGTTTGAGGGTCTCGCAAGTCATGTTGAATGTTGAGCAGTAGCGGTTGAGTTCTCGAAGGTCGATAATCAAGCGCCATTGATTGCATCCGGATTTTGGCACCAAGAACATCCGGGAGACGTAGCGGGGGTTCGTAGAGCGCTCCCACGCGCCGCAAGCCTCGAAGCGTGGGAGTTCCGAGTTGAGAAACTCGAGTTGGTCGGGTGTGGCATCTAGCATGGAGACGCCGTGGTTGAACGGCTTGGGACGTAGGCCGTGCTTGAACTTCACACGTACGCCGTGGTGGATCCAGCTTAGGACTTGGCCGCTCGCGCCGATGCGCTCCCACTCCCGCCATTTTCGACGTACGCGGTGGCGCATGAAGGAAGATGTCGGGGAGCAGAAATCGGCGCGGCGGGCCACACCATCATTTCTTGCTTGGGGTTTTAGCCGAGTCGGTCGGCTTGGGGGGTGGGGTGGTTCGTGCCGCGGCCTTGCGTTTGTCGGCGGCGGCTTTGCGGGTTCGAGAGTCGGGGGCGGTGGGCTTGTCCGGCGTGATCTTTGCGAAAGCGGCGCCGGCGGCGGCTTTGCTGGCGGCGTGTAAGCTGACTTCAAGCGTACGGTCGACGAAAGCTTGGCGTAGCGCGTCCAATGGGCCGGAGACCGCGGTAGGACGCGGTCGGCAAAAGCGCTCGTGTGCCAATTCGGCAAACACGCGGTCCGCATCTGTGCTCGTTTGTCCGCCCTTGGTGAGGCGGAGGAAGCCCAATCTAGTACGGGCGGCCTCCTCCGTACTCCTCTGTAGGTAGAGGTGGGCCGTGCGACAACGTGTCCAAAGCCTCGCCGATTGCCGCGTTGGCGCAACTGTCGAAGAAGGCATAGCACCCGATGTGTAGGTACTCGTCGTACGCCGCTTGGGTGCGTTTGTCGCTTAGAGCGCGGGCGGTGTCGTCCGTGAGAGTCCACAGACGTGGCTCCTCGACGTCGCGAGGGGGACGTTCGAGGCCGGCCGGGATGACTTCGCCGTAGTAGGTGAAGTCGACGAAATCGGCCGCGGAGGGGTCGGGTTCGTCTTCGAGCAGGTCGATAGGTGGCTCGGGGGCCGCCTTACCACCCTCCGTCGCTGTTGCGTCGGCGGGAATGGACTGTTGTTGATCAGTAGTAGCAGGTGTAGCTGTCGTCTGCTGGAGCTGAGCGAGTAAGGCAGCGTTAGCCGCCAAAAACTGCTCAGTAATCCGTTGTTCCGACGCCAAAACTGCCGTACGAATCTGTTCGGCTGTGCGTTGTTCGAGTGAGGTAGCGTGAGGGTCGGCCGCTGCGGCGGATGTAGACTGCTCAGGCTGCATGTTGGGGAACTGCGTAGCTGAACGAGGGGAAGTGTCGCGTGACGCTCGAGTGCGCATGGGACGAAAAGGTAAAACTGACACCCCGCTCGACTACGAGAGTCGAGATTGCATTCGCGCGAAGCCTAGATTGGCTGAGCGCGAAAGCAGAGAGTGCCTAGGCTCGTGGCTAGCTACGGCTTATAAGGCACGGGCTAGCTAGAGCTGACCGTTGGGGAAGTCGTTGGTCGTTGGCTGCGTCTAACTGCTCGGGCAAGGTGGTTGACCTGCAGGTGAGACGTGCCGATATTAACGGTAACAGTAACCGCTAGAGTTATTGTCCCGTACACATGATATTGGATATGCAAACCTCTAGATTAAAAGGAAAATTTTCTTACAAGAGAAAGCAGTGGAGGCCACCAAGCAAGAAAAAGAAAGAAAGGAATAACAAACCTAAGCCCGAGGAACAGGAAGGCATGCCACAGCACCAGCACTGCCCTCATGAAAAGCGTCGCGGAGATAAGAACCCAGAGTGCCATGAAGAGCAGCAGAAAGACGTTGCATAAATTCTCGTCGCACATCCCCCAAAAAACGCCGAAACGGAAGAGAAGTAGATCGACGAACAAAATGTTGCATACGGACATAACTGTCAGAGCGCAAGGAACGAGAGTCAGCGGCCCCCATGCCAGGGAAGCGACGTACAGCCACCAAAATAACCAAGCGATCGACCAACTCAGCCGCCATCGGCGCCAACCGGCCCCCATCCTCCATGGCGAAGGGGTAGTAGTCATGGACCGACTGAACCGAAGGCGTGCCAAGCAAAGCGGAAGTGCGGAGGTCCGCATCAAGTTTGCCTTGCTGAGCTCCCAATGCAAGGCTGCCAGGGAGTGGAAGGCGAGCACCTATACGAGGAACGTTGGTGTTCGTGCGAGCACTTGTAACCGTCACATCAACAACGAGATGGCGGTGCGGAGCCATGAAGTCCAACCAAACCACATCCCCATGACGATCACGTGAAGCTCCCGACCGAATACGGCGGACCTCCAACCGCAAGTCCCGGCCCTTAGTAGCCCCCGCTTCAAGGTGGTGGTGCTTGGAGAGCTGTCGTTTAGCACAATTCAGTTGATCGAGTGTTTGTGCGTCCAAAGAAACGCCCAAGATTCGATAAACTGCCGCACGAACGGCCCTATCTGCAGTAGCAAGGTACGGTCGGCAGATATCTGGGGGGAGGGTGCGGAGCAAGAAACCATAGCGGCGTACCGCACACGTGATCATCAAGCGGAAAGCGGCGTGAGTCCCTCCGAAGTCCGACATAGCAAAGCATACAATCTTGTCCAAGAGGAGTTGATGAGCCTCAACGGTGTCTTGCAGCCAAGAGTGAACATAGTTCTCGTTATGAGACGCTGGAGGGCCGTCTGCCATCGAGAAATCCATCGCCAAAGGGGCTCCAAGGTTACTAGTACCCGTAACAACGGGGACCATCGCCCGTATCACCTCGACAAGTTCAAGGGCCGTATCCGGAGGTACCATGCACGAAGATTTGATTGGTTGAACATTCGAGCAGATTCAAAGCAGATTCAAAAATTTCTTACAAGTATTCAAAGCAGATTCAACCTCTAGATTCAAATCAATCTGACCATTTACCCTAGGGCACGTTTTGCCAAAGATGTCAGCTTGCTTACAATTTGGCCAAAAGACACCCACAGACAGGGTCTGGGGGTCGATTAGCGCAAGATTATAGGGATGGGTGGGTGGGTTCGCGCGAAGCCTAGATTGGCTGAGCGCGAAAGCAGAGAGTGCCTAGGCTCGTGGCTAGCTACGGCTTATAAGGCACGGGCTAGCTAGAGCTGACCGTTGGGGAAGTCGTTGGTCGTTGGCTGCGTCTAACTGCTCGGGCAAGGTGGTTGCCCTGCAGGCGAGACGCGCCGATATTAACGGTAACAATAACCGCTAGAGTTACTGTCCCGTACACATGATATTGGATATGCAAACCTCTAGATTCAAATCAATCTGACCATTTACCCTAGGGCACGTTTTGCCAGTAACCTAAAGCCAAAGGCTTGCACAGCCAGAATTAGTGTTGCGGGGGGGACGGAGTGAGCCAGCCGAAGAACCGCCACGCAGCAGGTGTTGGGGTCATGGTTGGGTCAATATATTTGCCTTCGGTCACAAAGCTGTTCTTGGCCCAGCCACCCATAAATTTGATTACGGGGAGGGGCGCGCCGATGCAGCTGGCAGCGGACGCTGCACCTTTCCGTAGGCTGTGCGACGTCCACTTGGAACCGGCGGGCGCGGATGAGTCGACGGTGCGGAGGGCGAGGGTGAGCCAGGCGGAGATGGTGGACGCGGCGCCCCATTCGGTGGAAGGTTCGGAAGGTGAGAAGCTCCAAAAGGCGAGTGGGGGTGGCGTGTTGTAGAATTTGTTGCAGAAGGACGCGCGGTGCTCCGTGTAGTAGACGAGCAGGTCCGCCAGGACGGGGTTAGCGGCTACAGGGATAGCGATGACAGGTTTATCGGCCGCGTCGCGGCGTTGGTCCCCTTTAGATTTACGCATGAATAGGCAGATTTGTTGAGAGGGCCTGTCGACCACTAGGTCGCCGGTCTGGCAGCGGGCGCCAGTTTCGGCGCGGCAGACAAACATGTAATTCACACACACCGCTAAACATGCTCTGAAGCGTTGCATTTGAGGGAGGGAAGCAGGGGTCCACGCGAAAGTTCTGTGTAGGGTGTTGGCGGCGTGTAGGATGTTTAGAGCGACTTGTGCGGGTAGCGGAAGGCGAGCGGCGGTGGGCAGTAGGCGGTGCTGTAGCATTTTGAGTCCGCGGCGGGCGTCCGCCAGGAGTTCGCCCACGGCGATAGGTTGGCGCCGGTGGTCGCGGAAGAACTTGTTAATTGCGGAGAAGTAAGGCTGCAACGAGCTGGCAGCAACCGTTCCCAAGAGGGCTAGCCAGGCTGTGTAGCGGACCATCGTGGCCGGCGTGGCCTGTAGCGGGGCGATATTTTCCTCTGCACAAAAAATAAAAAACTGTCCGATTGCGCTCTGGTAGCTCGAGTACGTAGAGGGCGCTAGCGAGTTGCTGAGTAGGGCAACCGCTGTAACCCCGAGCTTAACTGATCCTAGGAGGTCTTGAAAAGTTTCGGCCCGTTCGGATGACCAGGGCGACGGTGCTGCTTCGCGGCGTAATCCGTAGCGCGGCGGTCATGTACGCAGAGGGAGGCCGTGCTGTACATGCGTATTTAATCGGTCCGGGCGTATCGCTCGGCCAATCGCACCGCGTCGAGTGTAGAGCCAAGAGGGGGTGCTAGCCGAAAGGCCACGATGCTCCAAGCGGGAGGTCCGACCCCTTCTCGCTTGCCTAGCCTGCCGGGGAAGAACAGGTTGCGGGACGCTGGGAAGTGTACGGTCTCGGTGGCCAAGCGGGCGAACGCGTGGTACCACGTTTTGTTTCGCCAGTAGGGGGCGATGACAGTCGCCGCGGCTTGAGCTTGTTCGAGTTTCGCGGCGAGTGCTGGTAGGGCACACCAAGGGGGGTTGCAGTAGTTGTTTTCGCGTTTCCACGCCGCGTCGGGGAGGTGCAGGCAGTCGATGTCCTTGCACAAGGGGTCGCGCCAGCGGGCGTTGAAGCGTGGCAGTTGCGTGTTGAGCATAGAAGCGAACCGGTCGATTGTATGCGGGCCCCACCGGCGCTGAAGGTGGTCGAAGAGTTGAGGGTTTAGCTGCCAGTCTTCGGTGTCCATTTCGCGGCTGAGCGTGTCGGCCCATACGTTGGCGGCCGACGGGATGTAGCGTGGGCGGATGTGGATGTCGTTGGTGTCGAGTAAGAACCACAGACGCCGTAGCTCCGTCATCATGACGGGTGACCGGGACGTTAGCTTGGTTAGGACGGCGACCACGGCAGTGTTGTCCTCGTGGAGGAGGACTTGTCGTCCTCGGAGTTGCGGTAGAAAGGATTCGACCGCGTGCCGGACCGCTCGGAGTTCCTTCCACGTGATGTGTTGGAGGCGGTCGGGGGCGCTCCAAAACCCGCGGGCTTGGTAATTGGCGTCCTCGTTGAGGACGGCTCCCCACCCGTAGTCGCTCGAGTCGGCGTGCAAATAGGCGGTCTCGATGGGCTTGTAGATCGACCGGCCGTTGTGTTGGGAGGGTACCGTGCGCCACCACTCGAGGTCGCGTCGGAGTTGGTGGGTGAGGCGCACGCGTCCCCCCCAACCGGTACGGGTAGCCAAGACGTTGTGGAGCTCGCGCAAAAAGAATCGGGCGGGCGCGATGGCGAGGTAGAGAAATTGTGCTTTCCCCGCGAAGGCTGCGAGTTGCCGTGTGGGTAGCCATCGTGCGTTGGACGCTGCTCGTCCGAGCAAGGCCGAAGCGTGTTGTGCGAGGTGTTGTAGTTTTGCGAGTGGGGCGCGAAACTCGCCGCGTTGTAAATCCACCGTGAGGCCCAAGTGGTCGCCGACTTGCGTTGGCGTCCACACACCTTTCTTGGGGTTGCGTTGTAGGCCGAGGCTGTCGAGCAGGGCTTGGACGCGCTGCCGGAGTAAGAGGGCCTCGTCGTAGGATTCCGCTAAGAAGAGGAAGTCGTCCATGTAGGGGAGTAGTCGGGTGCCCCGCCATCGCGCGTTCCGGAGGAAGCGCTTGGACGGGCGGCGTGGGCCGGCCGGTGTAGATGCGGGCGTGGGAGGAGGTGGGCGGCGTAGGTGGTTCGTAAACACTTGCGTGAGCTTGCAAAAGTAGTGGGCGGAGCCCGACCACCCCATGGGGAGGCATGCGAGGCGCCATAGGGCGCCGCGGTAGTTGACCGTGAAGTAGTCTCGGTCTTCCTCCCGGATGCCAAGGGTGTAGTACCCATCGGTGAGGTCGAGGGAGACGAAGTAGTCCCCCGGTCGAGATAGATGGCGGAGGTTGTTGTAAGTAATACCGCATACGTATTAGTTGCAGATAGCTACTGTAAGCTACTCTAGATATGATTAGTACATGTCTAGATCGGACATACCGATAAACTGTTTGACTCGGTACAGAGCTGTCGCTAGGCTACAGCTCTCACACTTCTCTTGTCCCGACACCACGCCTGTAGGCTGGTTGTCGCTGTAACTGTTCCGTTTGCGGGACTGTGACTGTAACTACGTTTGCGTACGTTATCTTCCACACTAACTGTGTTTGCATGGTTCAATAGGTTATGGGCCCCCGCCTCACGTCACTCACGCGCGACAACCTGGTTCGGCGAGCTGCGATCGACAGCTCTCCCGCAGAAGGCAAGTTTCTATAGACACCTAGTACTTTCAACTTGTAGTCGGCGGTATCGCCAGTATAAACTGCGATTTTAAAACCCGCCACCACCCTCTTAAGCCAGCCACCCGCCGGAGATAGCCAGCCACCCACACCGACGCACTCGTCGTGTGTGGACAGGGTGCACACAGGTCCAAGCTGGAGAACGGGGGGGTGCACTGTCGGGTGAATACGCATCCACAGGTTGCACGCTAGCCGTAGCTTACCTTTTTTATTTTCATATTAGCTTACCGACTAGGCCATCAGCGCAGCGCTCCACCTGTCCTGGCCTTGGCCTCGACTTGTGCCCCACACTGGGTGGAGGATACAGAAAAGGTGCTCTGAGACACCCCGGGGCTACAGGCCGAGGGGTCGGCGGGCATCAGGCCGTCTCTTTGCATACCGCTGTTAGGCACGAGTCCGGCTAGCGGTTTTTACCGCTGCCTGTTTTTCTTCCAGCTCTTTCTTTTTTGCCCTCTGTCGAAATGGCGCAAAAAACCCGCCTGTTTCACCTGTTGGTTCCCCTGAGTCAGGCTCTCACCAGAGCAACCTCGATCACCCCCCAGATACTCTCGCGCTGCTCGTTGCGCAAGTGGCGAGCTTAACAGCTCGTTTCGACTCGCAGTCGGCCGAGGGTGCTGTTGCTGCTGCGGGTGCTAATCCGCACCCCCCTGTAGCTCAGCGCCGCCACGATGCCCAACTCGAACCCGTCCGGGACAGCCACGACGGCCACACCCTCCACCTGCTTGAACATCCCCAGCCTGGTTTCATCACCCCGGACGCAGAAACACTCTTTCCTGCTGCAGCCCCTGTTGGCGACCCCACAGTCGCACAGCGCCGCCACGATGCGCCCCGCGAGCCCGCGCGTGCCGATGCGCACTACGACCCCTCGCGTCACGCCATCCGGGTTGATCACCTCCCACCACCTCCCCCCTTCCACCACGCCGGATATGCCCCTCACCACCCCGGCCCCCATATCACGGAGGCGCCCTCTCATCTCATCCCCCCCTACCGTGACCACCGTGACCACCCGCACTCGTACGGCCCTCCGCGTCCCATGGCCGGCCGCTCTCCCTTTCCCGGTGGACCACCTCCTCCCTTTCATGGCCGGCACTCTCCCCCACTCCAACATGGCGACCCCACCCCCCGGGGCCGTCGTCGCCCCACTATTGACCCGGTGGTCATAAACCGGGCGGCACACGAAGCCCCCGGCTTCGACAAGGACGCCCTCAACCGGTCCATGAAGATGTCGGTCCCCGTCATGTGCCCGACCACGGACTTCAAGCAATGGAAGAGGACCTTCCTTAATTTCCTCTCCATCAAGGCCGCATACCTCATTCCTCAGCTGGCCATCCGCGATTCCGGCGTCTGGCTCGACGAACAAGCGCAACACTACGCCTACACGCTGCTTCTCCATGCAGCCAGCGCGAATAAGCGTGCTGACCAAGCCATGAAATGCGTTTCTCCAGCACGCCCTGACTGCGCCGCTGCCGCGTGGGACATCCTTTGTGAACGCCTCGACTGTCGGTCTTTTGCTCGCTCCTTGTCCCTCTTAGACAACCTGACGGTCAGACAGCGCCCTGGTCAGTCACTCAGTGACTATGTCCACTACATGCGCCAGACCTTTGACGAGTACAACGACACATGCCAGTTGGTTGATGGCTCCGTTGCCATCCACCCCCACCACCTCGGTCTCCTCATGCTGCGCGGTATTTCCAGCAGCGGCCCACACGGTCAGGCGAAGCAATGCGTCATCAACGCCTTTGACACGGACTACATCATGTCGGCTGATGAAGTTATGGCCAGCATTCTCCACCTTGCGCACAACATGGAGGACGACCCTGCTCCGGACGCAACCGCTCCGGCCATATCACCTCCTCCCATCTCCGCGTTCGTCGCTGCGGGCCGCGGCTCGCACAGCGGTCGAGGCCCACCACACCGTAACCCTCGCGGCCATCGACCCAACAAGTGTGGCGTTTGTGGCAGCCTTCACCATCTCATGTCCGCGTGCACTGCCACGGATGACGCTATCCTTAAGTGGAATCTCGCCAAGCGTAGGCTGACAGTCCAGAAGTACGGCGCCGCCGACGGCACCCCCGCTGCTCACGCTGCGCTGCTGAGCGACGTCCCTGCCGACGACGCCCCCGCCGATGACACCGACTGCCTACCCACCCTCGCGGACTGCGCTGATGACTACGCTGACGACGAGGTGAGTGTCCCATTCAGCTCTGTGGCATTCTCCTCTTCCCTCGCCCCGGGTCGTAATCTGTCAAAGTTTTGGGTCGTTGATTCCGCCTGCTCGATTAACCTCACTGCGTTCCGAGATGACTTCGTGAAATTCACGCCCCCATCCGCTCCCTCTCGCGTGGGCGGTGTCGGCGTTGACGTTAAGGGCAGTGGCTCTGTGCGAATTTCTGTCAGACTTGCCTCTGGCCAGCTCATTCACCGCACTGTGTATGCACTCTACACCCCTGACCTATCATCTCGTTCAGCACAGCGTATCGGCCGACTCCTTAGTGTGAGCTGGATGCAAACTCACAGCGGTTGTGAATTCATATTCCCCTCCAACTCTGACACTGGTTTGCTTTTGGTACCCACAGGCATGGGTGTGCTAGAACCGTCCGGAAACGGTCTCTACCTCCTTCCCCACCAGCCGGTCCTCCCTTCCAGCCCATCCGCACCGCCGGCACTTGACCCCTCCCCTCAGGTTGCCCTTACTGCCCAGTGTGATCCCGTCCTGTGGCACCGTCGATATGGCCACCTCAACATGCAAAGCCTTCAGGCCCAACATACTCACGGTGTCCCGACTAGCCCTGTGTTAACTAGCGCTGTAACCAAAGTTTCGTGCGACTCTTGTCTCCTTCACAAAGCCACAGCTGCACCACGCAACACAGCCGCTTGCGCGAAGCCATCCCACCCCCTCCTCAACCTGTCCGCTGACCTCTGGGGCCCGGTCAATGTCCCCTCCCCACATGGCCTCCGTTACTGCTTGCTCGTCATCGACCATCACACCAACTACATGTGGGTGCGGTTCCTTAAGTCTAAAGACGACGCATGTTCGGAATTGGAAACCATCCTCTTGGACATCAAACACCTGCATGCCCGCCATCACTCCCAGACGGGCGCGTTCGCACCGGTCCTCAAATTTGACTCAGACTCGGTGTTTGAAGCTGCTGTCACTCGCCAGATGTGCGCACACCTCGGCGTCGGGGTACAGTTCTCTGCCCCATACGCCCACCACATGCTCGGCAAGGCCGAACGTCCCTGGCGCACCATCCGGGACAATGCATCGGCGATGCTCCACAACATGGCCGTTCCCAACTCCATGTGGTCGTGCGCTGTCAGCACAGTTGTGTACCTTCGCAACCGCACGTACAGTCGCTCGGTCGGACCTAATGGGGGCGTCCCCCTCACACTCCTTACGTCGTCAGTGCCCAACGCCTCCAAGTTCCGCGTCTTCGGCTGCGCCGTTTTCGCCAAGGTCCCCGACAAACAACGTCGGAAACTCAGTGAAAAAGCATTTCGCGGCGTCATGGTGGGCTATCCCCCTGACGCACCCGGGTATCGTGTCTACAATCCGGAAACACGTCGCATCACCACTTCCGTACATGTTGTCTTTCAGGAAGACACCCCAGGCTTCGACACACAACCCTCCGTCGACTCGGCCATCACCGACTCTTCGGACGACGTCCCCGCAGACTCACCCCTATCCCACCCCATTGACCTCACATCACCCACACCCCTACCCCCCCCGCCAACCCCTCGCCATGCTCGGCTCCGCTCCCACCCCATTCGCTACGGCGATATGGTTGCCCACCTGTCCGACTACCCACCCACACTCGTCACGGCGTGTTGTGATCCTGAACAAGGAAAAGCTCAAGAGGACATCTTTGAGCACCCTCACGTCCCCAACCTTGTCACTGGTCCCCCACACACACCTGCCGGCACGTCCCCTACTGCCGTCGCCCTCCTCTCCGCCCGAGAGTGTGTGGAACCAAAATCCTACCGAGCTGCGCTGGACAGCGCCCAAGCCCCCCAATGGCAAGCCGCTATGCAACAGGAGTATTCCTCCCTCATCAGCAACGGCACGTGGGACCTTGTGGACCTCCCCCCCGGCCGCATGGTCGTTAACAGCATGTGGATCTTTAAAGTCAAGTCGGATACAGCCGGCGACGTCTCCCGCTTCAAAGCGCGGTTCGTCGCCAAGGGGTGCAGTCAACGCGCTGGACTGGACTACACGGAGACCTTCTCCCCGGTCATCCGCATGGCCAGCCTGCGTCTCTTCCTAACCATTGCAGCCGCCCGCGACCTTGAACTCTGCCAACTTGACATCGACACAGCGTTTCTCTACGCCCCCATCCGGGAGGATGTGTACATCCGCCAGCCCCTCGGCTTCACCGATGGAACGTCCAAGGTTTGTCACCTCAAGCGTTGCCTCTACGGCCTTAAGCAGTCCCCCCGCGAGTTCAACATGCTACTTCGTGCGTGGCTCGTCGACCATGGATGGCAACAATGCGTCTCCGACCCGTGCATCTACATCTATCGCGCCGGCCACGTCTTCGCCATGATCGCCCTGTACGTCGATGACATTCCCGCGGCCTGCAATGATGCCACCTGGCTCGCATCGTTCAAAGCCCAACTCGGAGCACGGTTCAAAATCAAGGACCTAGGCGACCTCTCCCAACTCCTCGGCATGCACATTACCCGCGATCGCTCCACGCGCACAATCTCGCTGGACCAGTCCAAGTACCTGCGCGACATCCTCGCCAAGTACGGCATGTCTGACTCTAAGCCGTCGTCCCTTCCGATGGACCCAGGCTTCCTCGCCGGCCTTGCACACTTGAACTCGCCTTCTCTCACAGGAGTGGCCAAGGACGTCTACCCAAGCCTCCTGGGCAGCCTTCAGTACGCCGCCGTTTGTACACGCCCCGATGTCTCCACGGCGTTGAGCATCCTCGGCTCTGCCCAAGCCTCGCCCACCGAGGCACACTTGCAAGCTCTGAAAAAGGTCCTCCGCTACCTCCATGGCACCATCAACATGCGCCTGACGTTGGGGGGGGGCCTGGACCACAGTCTCCAACTCACAGGCTTTGCCGACGCTGATTGGGCCAACGACAGCAGCACCCGCAAGTCTCGCTCCGGCTATCTCTTCACCCTCGGACGCGGGCCAATCAGTTACAAGTCCAAACAACAGACTTGTGTGGCTCAATCCACGTGTGAAGCCGAGTACTACTCTGCGGCTGACGCCACCAAGGAGGGACTCCACCTCCGACAACTCCTGGGGGAAATCTTCGACTCCCCCATCACCGAAACCACCACCATCTGGGAGGACAACCAAAGCGCCATTGCATACTCCCAGAATGCCTTGGTCAGCGAGAAGACTAAACACATCGGCCTGAAGTGGCACTTTCTCAAAGACCACGTGGAGCAAGGGACCATCAAGTTGAGGTACCTCCCCACTGACCAGATGGTGGCTGACATGCTCACCAAACCCCTCCCAGGACCTGCACTAGCACGACACCGAAGTGCGATCCTTGGAGGACAAGACCCAATGCAACGCTTCATCCCGTAGCTACCTTCAGGGGGAGTGTTGTAAGTAATACCGCATACGTATTAGTTGCAGATAGCTACTGTAAGCTACTCTAGATATGATTAGTACATGTCTAGATCGGACATACCGATAAACTGTTTGACTCGGTACAGAGCTGTCGCTAGGCTACAGCTCTCACACTTCTGTTGTCCCGACACCACGCCTGTAGGCTGGTTGTCGCTGTAACTGTTCCGTTTGCGGGACTGTGACTGTAACTACGTTTGCGTACGTTATCTTCCACACTAACTGTGTTTGCATGGTTCAATAGAGGTGCTTGAGGGTCTCGCAAGTCATGTTGAATGTTGAGCAATAGCGGTTGAGTTCGCGAAGGTCGATAATCAAGCGCCATTGATTGCATCCGGGTTTTGGCACCAAGAACATCCGGGAGACGTAGCGGGGGTTCGTAGAGCGCTCCCACGCGCCGCAAGCCTCGAAGCGTGGTAGTTCCGAGTTGAGAAACTCGAGTTGGTCGGGTGTGGCGTCTAGCATGGAGATGCCATGGTTGAACGGCTTGGGACGTAGGCCGTGCTTGAACTTCACACGTACGCCGTGGCGGATCCAACTTAGGACTTGGCCGCTCGCGCCGATGCGCTCCCACTCCCGCCATTTTCGACGTACGCGGTGGCGCATGAAGGAAGATGTCGGGGAGCAGGAATCGGCGCGGCGGGCCACACCATCATTTCTTGCTTGGGGTTTTAGCCGAGTCGGTCGGCTTGGGGGGTGGAGCGGCTCGTGCCGCGGCTGCTGCTGCAGCAGCGGCCTTGCGTTTGTCGGCGGCGGCTTTGCGGGTTCGAGCGTCGGGGCCGGTGGGCTTGTCCGGCGTGACCTTTGCGAAAGTTAGCGGCGCCGGCGGCGGCCTTGCTGGCGGCGTGTAAGCTGACTTCAAGCGTGCGGTCGACGAAAGCTTGGCGTAGCGCGTCCAATGGGCCGGAGACCGCGGTAGGGCGCGGTCGGCAAAAGCGCTCGTGTGCCAATTCGGCGAAAACGCGGTCCGCATCTGTGCTCGTTTGTCCGCCCTTGGTGAGGCGGAGGAAGCCCAATCTAGTACGGGCGGCCTCCTCCGTCGCTGTGTGGGTGCGATGGCCCGCTCGGATGAGGGCAATCGCTGCCGCCTGCTCTGTAGGTAGAGGTGGGCCGTGCGACAACGTGTCCAAAGCCTCGCCAATTGCCGCGTTGGCGCAACTGTCGAAGAAGGCATAGCACCCGATGTGTAGGTACTCGTCGTATGCCGCTTGGGTGCGTTTGTCGCTTAGGGCGCGGGCGGTGTCGTCCGTGAGAGTCCAAAGACGTGGCTCCTCGACGTCTCGAGGGGGACGTTCGAGGCCGGCCGGGATGACTTCGCCGTAGTAGGTGAAGTCGACAAACTCGGCCGCGGAGGGGTCGGGTTCGTCGTCGAGCAGGTCGATAGGTGGCTCGGGGGCCGCCTTACCACCCTCCGTCGCTGTTGCGTCGGCGGGAATGGACTGCTGTGGATCAGTAGGAGCAGGTGTAGCTGTGGGTCGTTGGAGCTGGGCGATTAAGGCAACGTTAGCCGCCAAAAACTGTTCCGTTATCCGTTGTTCCGATGCCAAAACTGCCGTACGAATCTGTTCGGCTGTGCGTTGTTCGAGTGAGGTAGCGTGAGGGTCGGCCGCTGCGGCGGATGTAGACTGCTCCGGCTGCATATTGGGGAACTGCGTAGCTGAACGAGGGGAAGTGTCGCGTGACGCTCGAGTGCGCATGGGACGAAAGTAAGATTGACACCCTACTCGACTACGAGAGTCGAGACTGCATTCGCGCGAAGCCTGGATTGGCTGAGCGCGAAAGCAGAGAGTGCCTAGGCTCGTGGCTAGCTACGGCTTATAAGGCACGGGCTAGCTAGAGCTGACCGTTGGGGAAGTCGTTGGTCGTTGGCTGCGTCTAACTGTTCGGGCAAGGTGGTTGCCCTGCAGGCGAGACGCGCCGATATTAACGGTAACAGTAACCGCTAGAGTTACTGTCCCGTACACATGATATTGGATATGCAAACCTCTAGATTCAAATCAATCTGACCATAAAAATAGATAGACAGTAGCTATCGCTACCGTACCCGTACTTGATGTCCGGGCGAGACGACGAGACGGCCAAGTGACGGCGGCACTGCGGCACAACTGCAGCGCAAAACGGAATGAAGAGCCGCGAGAAAGGCGAAGAGGTGACGGAGAGCGCTTCCGCAACGGAGGAAGGAGGAGTCAGAATGTCTAGAAAAGCAGCAAAGATCGAGGGACAGGCTGGAGCGCGGAAGAAGAAGAGACGCAAGACGAGGTCAAAGCCGTGTCGAGAGAGTACTGCCGAGCGAGAATGGGCAGCGTCCGTTGCGCCCCAGACGGTGCGGAATGGTAATGTCGATGATAGCATTGCTGTCGAGAGCCCACGGAAGACAGCGAAGGCTGCCGATTGGCGGAGTGGGAAGCGGCCAACGCTGAAGGCACTACTGGGCCCCTTCACCAGGCTTTCGCTCGCTAAGTACGACGAGCGACTGTGCCCAGCCACCCCCGCTGCCCTTCCACGCCTATTCAGTTCTCACACGCTCCGCCTTTTCCCCGAGACCGAGCTAGACAGCCTCAACCCAGGCTGGGAGCCCACGCTGCATGTGTTTCGGATCCAGCCGAAACTCGCCGCGCGCCTGAACCCTCGACTCGAAACTATCGCGTTGGCGGTCGAGGCCGATACCGAGGGTCTGCAGGTGAGCAACAAGGGCGGCTTCCACTCCGATCAGTTCCTGTTTGAGCAAGCAGCGGGTGAAAAGGCAGTCGCGCTGCTGTGCGAACTCTGCGCCACCGCCGTGCGCTGCGCGGAGAAAGAGGAGGATGGGAGGGCGGTCGAAGCACGCCCCACGCATAGTTGGGTTAACGTTTCGCGGGCCGGAGCCTACAATGGGCTGCACGACCACTCCGGCGCCACATGGAGCGGCTGCTACTACGTCCAGTGTCCGCCGAGGTCCGCCGATACAAAAGCCCACCGAAGCGGAGAGTTCATAGCTCGGGTGCGGGTGGGTGGGCTGGGGGACGCCGCGCTAGGTGAGACGCTCAGTGCTGCTCGCGAGGGGCGGGAGGTGGACTTGGGGGAGAAGGTGGCGGCAGGGTGGTGCACCTTCGCAGCGGTGGACCCCGAGCCAGGCATGCTGCTGCTCTTCCCGAGCTGGCTCAAGCACTGCGTGATGCCGCTGCTGGAGGAGGGGCCGCGCATCAGCATTGCATTCAATGTGGGCCAGGAGGACGAGTGATTTTGGAAGGGTTGACGGTGGCTGGGTTTGGGCCTTGGCCGCTTTGTTCAACCGCAACCACCGCACTCAAGTTCCACCCCGTAAGGGACGCATATTCATAACTGATGAATGCTTCTCGTTTGCGAAGCTGTGGACTCATGTAAAGGTTACATCAATTACAAGGTACATTAGCGTGCACAACGCAAGCAGCTGGCCTGACTATGCGAATGAGAAAGTGAGTCTGCAGCTGGCCTCATGCAGCAGCGCGCGCATAACTCCTAAAATGAAGTAGTGCGGCCATAGACAGTGGAAAAGAGAGCGAGGCAGGTCACGAGGCGCGCGAGTTGGCGGTGTTCCGCTGCTGCGCCCGCCACCCGTTCGCCTCCCCACCACCAAACGCCGCAGCAAAAGACGGCGCAGACTGTTTCAGCGACGCCACCTTCGCAATGCCACCACCTGTCCGCTCGTCTTTCGATTGTTGCTGCTGCTGCTGCTGCGCGACTGCGTCCACTGGCGCGGGCATGGCCGGCGGCACGGGCGGGGGTGCGCAGTACTTGCGCCCTCGGACGTCGTAGTCGAGCTCGGAGTAGTCGGGTAAGGGGTCGGTGACGGGGCGCCCGTTGCGCACCACCACTCGGTCAAACTGCGGACGGGAGCATACCTCGCCGTAGTTGCGGCCGCGGAGGAGGACCAGGTTGGCGGACTGCCCGACGCGGATGACGCCGTGCCGGCCGCGCAGACCCATCGCTGTCGCGGGCGTGGAGGTGATGATCTTGGGCCAGGAGCCCATGGATGGGCGGTCCAGGTGGCCCAGACGCACCGCGACGTTGAAGACCTCCAGCATGTCGAGGTCGCCATACGCGTAAAACTGGTCACGAGTGTTATCGCTCGCCACCGCCACAGGCACCCCGTGCGCCTTTAGCTCGCGGAGACAGGTGATGCCTCGCCAACGCGGGGTGCGCAGCGCGCGAGGGTCGCGGTCTTGCGTCCACTCGTTCACCAACGGCAGCGACACCACCGCCAGACCGGCGGCATGACAGAGCTGCAGCGTTTTGTCCAGCTCCTCGTCGCTTTGGCAAGAGAGGGAGCAGCAGTGGCCACACACCACCTTCCCCTGATATCCGTGCCGGATGGCGGCCTGCGCTATACAACGCAGCCCCTGCGCCTCCGGGTTACCGTTCTCGTCCACGTGGAAGTCCAGCAGCAGGCCGCGCTCCTTGGCCAGCAGGAAGATGCGGTCTAGCAGCGCGGGGCGGTCCGCATTGCAGGTGGTCCAATCGTCGTCATCCATCCCGCCGCTCTCGGAGCAGCACACCGCGCAGCCAAGGATGCCGCCCGCTGCTTTCACAGTATCCGCCAGCCTAGCGCCCGCGTCCGCGTCGCGAAAGTAGCTCAGCACCACAAGCGACACCCCCTGCAGCTCGATTCGCCCCCTCCACCGCCGCCTCATTTTGTTGAACGCAGCCCACGTCAACTCCATCTGCTTTGGCACCAGGTTGATCAGGTGCGTGCGCAGAGCAGATGTGCCGTGCGCGTAGGCACATCGCAGCGCAAAGTCCATCCGTCGCTCCACATCCTCCGCGTCCCAAAACGCCAGGTCCGCTGCCGTGCTCTTGTCCGCGCCGCCCAAACTACCCGTCGGGTTGCGGCTGCGGTCGCAGGTGTGCCCCTTATCGATGTGGCAGTGCAGGTCCACAAACGTGGGCAGCACCATCCCCCGCCCCATGTCCACCACACACTCCCCATTCAGCGCCTCCGTCACGCCGCCCCCGCCCAGCCGAATCGCCGCGATGCGCCCCGCCTCGATCGCGATGTCCACCGTGAGCAGCCCGTCTTTGTCCACCGGAGGGTTGGCGCAGGGCAGGCCGTGGATGACTGCCGCGGGGACAGTGGCATTGCACAGCGTGTAGTTGGCCTGCTTGGGCAGCGTGTAAGCGTGCATGACCACAGGCTGCGTCCTCGCCATCATGCCTGGCACAACCACATACACACAACCAGCACTCCACCTATTCACACACAACCCCCTTCCACGCGGCTCCTGGTCAAAATCTCCCAGCCCTGCCCCCGCCCCTCCTAGCTATCTCCGCCTGTGACAGCCATTCAGAGAAGCAAGCGTGCGACAGTCAGAATTCATATCAAACCGCACAAGATATAAACAAAACCAATAAATAGTCAGATATGACTATTTCAGAATATACGCCGACACACCACGCCACCGACCACACTGCCGTCACCCTCGACTCCCCCCCCCCCCCCCCCCACTTGTAATATCGCTACGATTTTAACTGGTTAAGATTTTAAAAAATGGTGCGCTCCAGTTGAGTCTCTAGAAACTGACCGCAGCTGCCGTATGTGGCGCGAGATCTGTGCTCGGCTGCCTTTATTACCACCGACAGCCTGTCGCGGAGCAATTGGTGTTACCGCTCTCCTTTATGCAGGAGTCGCGGCCGGGCGAATACTCCCAACTCCCTCCCCCCCCCCCCGCCCCCCCAAGCACCACCACCACCACCAAACACACACACACACGCACCCTGTTCTTCTGTTTCTCACTCGACAGTAAATCGCTGGGGAGGTACTCCCCACCAGTAACCCCACTCCAAAACACGCCCGTCCGGAATTCGGAAATATCGACCATAATAGCCCTGAGGGGAAACCTACAGGAAATCTAGCGCGACCTACTGGCGAGCGAGGCGGCTGAAAAAGAAAGGAGCGGGTTCTCTGTGGCCAGAAGAGACAAGACCACCAAAATCGAGGGTGGCGAACTAGGGCGAGCGGGTCTCCAAAGATATAGGCACCGGTACGCTGTACTACGGAGTGGATTGTACGCGTGGCACTCGTCAAGGACACTGTTGCAGTGGAAAGGCGTCACCTGAGGGAGGAAAGGCTAGCGGAAGGGATAGCGGACGGAAGGAAGCGCACGCGTGGATGATAGCATGCCCCACCTATCACAGGAGAGTAGCGGCCAAGGCCTTGGCTGCCGTTAAATTAGAATTCGCCAGCAGCAGGAGTAGAGGAGGATCCGCGTGAAATATCTCCAGTCCTGAGTGGGGCGGGTGGTAGTGATATGGGTGGGGGAGGGTTGCGAGTCGGGAGCGTCACTTCAGCATAGTACAGGTTAGTCACAACAACGAATACAAGTATTCACCACGACCACAAGTATTTCTGTAGGGTATACGTACCCGTACATTACTTTCCATTTGATAGTCAGATTGTTTGAAATCTAGAGGTTTGCAAAACTTACTTACATATGTGACAGAACGCAAGCCTGAACGGTAAAGCGTTTCTGTAAAAGCGGCGCGTCTCACCCAGTCCTCGAGGTAACCCTCGAGGACTGAGGAAACGCCTAGCGCAACGCCCCATGCCCTGCCCCCAGCAGCACTAGCTAGCGGCAGCCCCTTAAGCCGGTGCAACCCCCGAGCACTGGCACTCTCTGCTTTGCGCTCGCCCATCTGGCTCGCGCAATTGCAATCTCGACTCTAGTAGTCGAGCAGGGTGTCAGTTTTACATCGCCTCATGCGCACTCGAGCGTCACGAGACACTTCCCCCCGTTCTAAGTCGCCGTCTAACATCATGCAGCCTGAGCCGTCGTCCTCCGCCCCCGGAGTCGACCCTCTCCCCTCTGAAATCGAGCAGCGTACTTCCGAACAGATTCAAAGCGCGGTTTCGGCCCTCGAACGCCGATTAGCTGAGCAGATTCTGGCGTCTAACACCGCCTTACTAGCCCAGCTCGAACGTTTAACAGGCCCAACCGTGCTTCCGAATCAAAAGCAGTCCATTCCCCCTGACGCGACCATTGCGACTGAGGGTGGTAAGGCAGCCCCTGAGCAGCCTATCGACCTGCTGAACGACGACCCCGAGCTCCACGAGCCCGAGTTCGTCGATTTTGCCTCCTACGGTAAAATCATTCCGGCCGTTTTGGAGCGACCCCCTCGCGACATCGACGAACCTCGTTTGTGGACGCTAACGGACGACACGGCCCGCTTCCTCAACGACCGGAAATCTCAAGCGGGGTACGACGAGTACCTCCACATCGGGTGTTATGCCTTCTTCGACAGCTGCGCCAACGCGGCAATCAGCGAGGCTTTGGACACGCTGTCAACCGGACCTCCTCTACCAGCGGAGCATGCAGCGGCCGTTGCCCTCATCCGAGCGGGTCATCGCACCCACACAGCGACGGAGGAGGCCGCCCGTACTCGACTGGGCTTCCTCCGCCTCACCAAGGGCGGACAAACGAGCTCGGATACGGACCGAGTGTTCGCCGAGCTCGCGCACGAACGTTTCTGCCGCCCACGCCCTACCGCGGTCTCGAGCGCACTGGACGAGCTACGCCAAGCGTTCGTCGATCGGACCCTCGAAGTCAGCCTACATGCCGCCAGCAAAGCAGCTGCTGGAGCATCGTTCGCGAGAGTCAAGCCGGACAAGCCACCCGGACACGACGCCAAGGCCAAGAAGGCAGCCGCCGACAAGCGCAAGGCCGCAGCAGCAGCAGCAGCGGCAGCGGCGGCCGGAACTAAACCTGGCGACGGGGGGAAACCCACAACGAAGAAATAATGGTGTGGCCCGCCGCGCCGATTCCTGCTCCCCGTCATCCAACTACATGCGTCACCGCGTGCGGCTAAGATGGCGGGAGTGGGAGCATATCGGCGCGAGCGGTCAAGTCGTGAACTGGATCCGCCATGGCGTGCGGGTCAAGTTCAAAAACGGCCTACGTCCTCGACCTTTCAACCACGGTGTCTCCATGAAGGACGCCACACAGCCGCAACTCGACTTCCTAGCTACGGAGCTCCCACGCTTCGAAGCCTGCGGAGCATGGGAGCGCGCCTCCAACACCCGCTACGTCTCCCGCATGTTCCTCGTCCCAAAACCCGGTGTCAACAAATGGCGCCTTATCATCGACCTCCGAGAGCTAAACAGCTATTGCGCGGAGTTCAAGATGTCGTGCGAGACCCTCAAGCACTTGCGCCACCTGTCCCGCCCGGGCGACTACTTCGTCTCCCTCGACCTAGCCGACGGCTACTACACGCTAGGCATCCGAGAAGAGGACCGAGATTTCTTCACGGTCAACTACCGCGGCGAGCTGTGGCGCCTCGCATGCCTCCCGATGGGCTGGTCGGGGTCGGCTTACTATTTTTGCAAGCTAACTCAAGCGTTCACGAACTACCTACGACGAGCGCCTACCCCGATGACCGCCAACTCCGAGACGCCATACAAGCCGTCACGACGTTTCCTTCGCAACGTCCGATGGCGCGGAGTACGACTGCTACCCTACATGGACGACTTCATGTTCATGGCCTGCTCGTACGACGCAGCTCTACTGCTACGCGATTGCGTCGAAACCCTCCTCCACCGTCTAGGCCTCAAGCGCAACCCCGACAAAGGCTTGTGGCAGCCCACCCAAGTGGGCACACACCTAGGCATGACAGTCGACCTCCTGAAAGGCGAATTTCGAGCCCCTACCGACAAGCTACAGGCCCTCGCGAAGCAAGCTTCAGCGTTACTAGGCCGCGCATCTACCTCCGCTCGGTGGCTACCCGCCAGACAACTCGCGGCGTTCGCTGGCAAGGCCCAGTTCCTCTACCCGGCCATCGCACCAGCTCGCTTCTTTTTATGAGAACTACACTGCGTGCAGGCTACACGAAAAGGATGAGGCGGACGTGTCCGGATGACACACCAATTACGCCGCGACCTCGAGTGGTGGCGCACGGTGCCCAACCAACACAACGGCCGCTCAATCTACAAACCCATCGAGACCGCGTACCTACACGCCGACTCAAGTGGTTACGGGTGGGGAGCCGTCCTGAACGACAACCCTGCCTACCAAGCCCGCGGGTTTTGGTACGACGACGACCGCCAGCAGCAAGCCTTCTTCCCCCAGGCCAATCCTGTGGTGGTCTTTTGGCCAAATTGTAAACAAGCTGACATCTTTGGCAAAACTTTCCCTCGGGTAAAGCAGTATATAGTCCGCGTCCAGGCAGATCAGTCATAAAATAATTGTTTACAAGAAGAACCAGATGAGCACGGACAGGGAAACTGGGAGGGGAAACAAGAGGGCAAGAGTGACAAGAGGATCACGGAATCCAAAGCACAGCAAAAGGAAAGCACTACATTCTACACAAGCCTTGCAGATTAAACTAAGGAAACTCTTAGGCCACGCCGAGAATGCAAAACGTGGAGGCGAAAAGCGGCGCCTCACGCGCCGCTCGAGGAAGCACGGGGACGCTTGCGGCCCATGGCGCGGGTGAAGAGCGCCGTGGCAGGAGAAGGCATCCCAGCCGAGGAAGAAGCGGCCTCCACGCCGTCCGCAGCGGCGGACAAACACCGCAAGACGTTGTCCGCGTGAGCAACATGGACAGCGAGAGAGACCTTTCGACGCCATGAGGCCACCATTTTGCCCACATGCATCCCTTTAGATGCGGTTGCCTGCTTGGCTAGCTCCGTCAAGAAAGCCGTGGCGTGGCCGCCGACAGTACCAAATTCCGTGACTGCAAAGGGAGTGAAACGGATGTCGGGGCGACTCCTCACCCCCTCCGAGTACTTCTCGAACTTGGTCTTCTCAGCATGACGGAGAGCGACTTCGGGTGACGGGGGGGCTAGACACGCTGAACAAACCGGAAACCACGGCATCAAGGGCAAGTTTTGAGCCTCGGATGCCGTGATAGTGCAAGACACCCACATCTGCGGGGAGACTGTCGTTGCCGTTGGGGAGTTGGGCTAATATCGTGGGATCTGTTAGAACCTCGACGCCAACCCCGAGTGCGCCACGAACCTCGGAGATGATTTCCGCAAGGGCCGTCACTAACCAAGAGTGAGCGGTGGGGACCGAAGCATCTCCGCCGCAACGAGCCAAATGGTCCGCAAAAGCAGTGGCCCACGCATCGTCCGACATGTCAACACCCGCCGACGAGAACGCACCCCGCATAGCTTGAACCGAGAGATGGCAAGAAGCACAAGCCGTGGGGGAGCGTAGAGAAGAGAGGATGCGGGATGAGGGTAGGCCGAAGATGCGACAGACCGCGACGCGGAAAACTGCGTCGTAGTGCTCAGGGAACTTGTCACGGAGCTCGCCCAGGCGACCCGAAGTAGGCGGGTCCGAAGCCAAAAACACAAGGGCGCCGTGGCCGAGACGAGATACAAAACGCCTAGACTCCGGCCGAGCGCGGTTGGAAAACGTGGGAGCGAGCTTCGCGAAGCGAAGCAAGTTGACGCGCTCACTGATGTCGGCTTGTAGCTTTGGAAAGATGTCCGTGGCAAACGCAGAAAGGGGGACGAGCGAGGGTAGGCCATCAAGGGACCGAGCAATCTGCTCGTTGTTTGATCGGGCTTCGGCTACGCAGCCGGCGCGAGCCACCGTTGGACGTTGCGGGGGGAGCATCGCTAAGGCTGTGGTTATCAAGGGTTTAGACTCGGCGAGAGCGTGAGAACCGCACGCAGCATCTAAGCGCGCCCACGACGAAGCGAGTTCTAACGACCACATTGGTTCGTTATCGCCGTCCTCTCCGTCCGGTGTACCATGCCTTCGGGACACCGTTGTGCTCATAGCAGTCGCTAACCGTCCATACATGGTCGGCTCCATTGGAACTCCGTCTTGGGAATCCCCGCGCACGCGAGCATCTTGTGCTGTAAAGAAACGGATAGCTGAGCCCACTGCCAAACCGGCCGCTCCGACATGGGCCGCATCCGCCAAGGCAGCCAAATCCCCCACCCCCATGCCTCCGAAACGTATGGGAAGAGACATCTCGGAGCGAGTGTTGCGGGGTAGACTAGCCGCGGGAAGGCCCAATATCTCAGCCGCCACATCTAGGGTGGCATTGTCAGCGCGCTCGAGGAAGGTTACGACGGTGTCACCGTAGCCCTCGCCCCTGCCAAGACCTCGGGGGACTGTACGGGCAAAGTGTCCGAAGCGGCGGTTACAATGTTGATGGATACGAAGCGCTGTGTGACAGTGCCGGTGAGCCGCTAGACCCCTTAGACGTTCGCCGTAGGCCTCATACTTACTTAAGGCAGTTTCGAACACGTCTTGAGCAAAATTATATGTACCCATTGACCCCCCAATACTTTCGTCCCTTTCGTGGAGACATTTACTCCCCGCATGATGTGGCCGTCGGGTAAGTTATCGAAAGCATCACCGACACCTAAGGGGAATACAAACAGTTTTTGCGGATGGTTACTGTGAGGCAAACGCTAGCATACGCCTATGGCATAGCGTCGCCAATAGCCACGAGAGACGCAGGGGGTCCCAAGAAGTGACCATCATCAGAATAACAACAGACAACGGATTCGTTCGGGGCAATCGCAGCCAATTGTTTGTATTCCCGGGAGGCAACTATTGCGAAGAACATGGCCCCGAGAACGCAACCTTGATGGACTCCACGGGTACTCGGGATGCGCATGGCCGGGCCTTGAGCATTTGATGAGTGGTAGCGTACAAGGTAGATGGACGGCCATACAACATAGGAGCGACGCGGAGCAACGGTCGAAGCGCGGGATTTGCTGACAACTCCTCAAGGGACGCCGCAAGGACTCGTTGAACGCGTTGGATGCGTCGCCTTGCATGTCCGCCCAGTCCGGTGAAGCGTCAAGCGCGGCTCGAACCATGAATTGTACGATCTCAGCCCCGCCGCGGACGCCGACCCCAAATTGGTGCCGAGCAGCCAACCATTGAGACACTCTGTCACCAATTACGGCGAGAAGCGCGCGATTCGCAAAACGAACTAGAACGGAGCCGATTCCAATCGGACGCAGCGTCCCCTTTTGGTCGCGAAGTTCTTGCTCTTGTGCGCGTCGTTGTTCGGGATCAAGCTTGTCTAGCGGGATAAGTGTGGCAGAGGCGAGGAATGCGGCAACGCATGGTGGAACTTCTGCATTCACGATGGCTTCGGCTAAACCGGTGAGAGTGCAAGGGGAACCCAACGCGCGAAGAGTTTCAAACCTCCAACCGTCGACGTGAGGACTAGACTTTCGAGGGCATCTAGCAACGACCTCCATGATATCAACTTCCGAAGCACGGAGTTTGATACGAGGGAGGGAGAAGGGATCCGGCAACACGTCCGCGAGGTCGTCATCGTCTTGTGGGTGCAACCGTGATAATTCCTCGTGCACCCCGCGACCACTTGCAACGGGGTTGGAGCTTAGGGCCTCCATAGCACGACGGTATTCCCCAACCGCAGCTAGACTAGCCGTCCGGTGGGCGACCTTGGCCGAGACGCCGTTATGAAAGGGTTGCGAAGGGGAGATGGGGTCGGTACCGGCCCTCGGAAGTGAGGTAGGTGGCGATGCCCGCCCATTGGTAAGGGATGCGTGAGCGCGAGCGGCGGAAAACAATGTGTCGAGATCTCCTGACGCCCAATGGGCTAAGCGGTTGTCACGGTAATCAGCGACCGGGTCAGGGGGCAGATGCCCCGCGGAAGTGAAATCAGCCATGGGGCGCAAAACTAAGTGCGGAAATAAAAGCAGCGCCGCCCAAGCCGCTTCCGCGGAAGCCCCTTGGGTGGCCCTATCGCGGAAAGACAAAACGCAATCGACGAGCTCCTCGAAGACCGGCTTGACGAGGCGTACCACCGAAGGGGGGACGCCGTTCGAGGACGTACTAGATCGGAAAGAAAGGAGGTAGGACTCGAAGAAGGCTTTGGAGTTCTCCCCACCAGTGGCCCCATGGTCAAGGCACCATTGGACGGCGGGGGGCCAGGACTGGGGATGCAGCGGGGACGGCCGACCGCGCGGAAGCGAAGCACCGCATGCCGGCGGTTGTGAGGGCGTAGAATTGCGGTGAGAGCAAGAATGTTGGTGTCTACTAAGGCCATCGCTCTGAAAGTATCGTGCGCAAAAAGTGCACGGCGCGAAAAGGTGGCGATCGGCATCCACAACTGGGCAATTGTCGGGCGCGAAAGTGCACGTTGTCGCGGGGGAATTTAGATGGGCGCATAACGATTGAAGGGTCGGGAATGACGCGTAGCAAACAACGCACCTTAAAAGGAGCGGGGGAGCGCATTGTGGGAGCGGTGGGTAAAAACAGAGACGGAGTATTGCCAGGTCGTAAGGCATGCGAAGGCGCGTGAGCATCAGGTGATGATGTCGGAAGGACACCCGGGGTGGGGGGCATAGGGCACGACCCGGCCCCACCGCCGGGCGACCGGCCTAAAGGTGGCGGTGGAGGGCGCCGATGACTATGTCCCGGTCAGGTCGCCGCCGCGGCCATCCGGGGTGACTCGTGTGTCGCGTCCTAAAATAAGTAGAGCACGCGGGGTCGAAGAAAGGGGGGGGTGTATGTGGCTTAGACTTTACTAGAAGTCGCCCGAGGTGGCGCTGTGGCGTGCCTTGGGGGGAAGATTCGCCGCCGACGTGGTGGGCTCCTCGATGCCGGTCCTTCGCGCCTCTAACCTCGCGTTGCTTGTAGTGGAAAGCCTTGGAGCCCGCGATGGAGATGCTCAAGAAAAAAGCAAAGAAGCTATTTGGTACCCGTGTACCAATCACCGCAAGAGTCGGATGGAAACTCCGTCATACAACGCCGTATAGTAGTGGGGTGCCAAGCAATAAAGGATGACCTTGCAAATAGCGGGCTCCGAGTACGGGTAGTGATTAGAATGAAGTTAGCGGGCTGAAAGAAGTACTGAAGTTGCAGTACCCGTACAAGGATAGCGATGACGCGCGTGCCGACGCCTTAAGCCTTGCTGAAGGGGGATGACCACGCGCGGGCAAAAACTGTAGCGACCAAGGATCTCGAGGATGCCGATAATAGGGACGGTACGGGCAGTTGTACCCGGTGGCGGGTCGAGCGACGAATAAAATATCCCGGGAGGGTCACGATGGCGATGGTACAAATAAAACGCACCGGGGCCGCCGACGGCGAGTGACCGCGGACGATAAAAAGGAGAACTTTATGTATAGGTACCACGCGATGCCACAGCGTAGGAGAGCGCCGAGACAAAAGCAAACACGAATAGGCAGGTAGGCGTCATGCTCACCGCTACCAAGTTCCGTGCTCGCGGGCTCCCGACCCAAGCTCAGCCGCACATGCGCATGCGGTGGCGTTTTAGACACACCGATAAACTTTTGTTTTGGATACAAAGTTGTCGCTAGGCTACAACCCTCCACTACCTTTGTCCTGACACCAAACCTCTTGTTCGTTGTCTCTGTGATTGTCCTTATGTGTGATTGTAACTAAGTGTACGTTAGTCACCTTCCACTTTAACCGTGTATGCATGGTTCAACACGTTATGGGCCCCCGCTTCAAGTCACATGCACGCAACAAACTTTTTTCGGCGAGCTGCAATCAGCGACGCTCACGTGAAAGGCAAGTTTTCCTAGTTAAATAATACTTTAATCATGTAGTCGGCGTTACCGATAGTATAATCTGCGTGATAAAAACCCCCGACCACCCACCTAAGTAAACTGCTAGAGGACGAAGGTCAGCCACCCACACCGGCGCACCCGCCGTGTGCGGACATGGTGCATACAAGTCCAAGCATGAGATGGAGGGGGGCGCATTGGTGGGTGAATACGCATATACATGGTGCACGACAACTAATATAATAATATATATATTACTTAGAGTATTGGCCCCCAGCCGCCCGTAAATCGCTCCACATGACCCAGCCCCGGCCTCGATTTGTGCCCACACTGGGTGGAGGTGCTTTGAGACACCCCGGAGCTACAGGCCGAGGGGTCGCATGGCATCATTCAAGCCGTGTCTCTCCCACTGATGCTAGGCACAAATTCGGCTAATGGTTCTTACCGCGGCCTACCGTTGCATGTCTGTCACCATGGCACCTAAAACTCGTTCAACCAACCTCTCACCTAACGCACCTGCCGATACTGCGGACCAAAGCTCTCAACATAACTCCCTCGCCCCACCCCTTGATCCACTCGCACTCGTGCGTGAGCAAATGGCGCTCATAAACGCGAGCTTGGACGCACAGGCAGCTAAGATTGCTGCGCAGCGCCACCGCGACGCGCAGCGCGCCACCCCGCGCACCGATCAACCTTAATCGAGTTCAATCCAGCTTCTATCCCCTCTACAACACCCGCACCTCGGGTGCCAAGCTCCCACCTACGGTCCCCCCGTTCATGTTGATCCGCCGTACCACCTTCACGCGCCTCGTGGCCAACCGCCCACGTGTGATCATTCCCCGGTTATGCCGCAGCCCCTCTCTGGTCATTCCTCGGTTTCAGGTGGCCCGCCTACTTTCTCTACTAGTCAGCCCTTTTCCCAAGCTAATCGTGGAAGCCACATCGGAGGAGGGGGGCGTCGTCCCACCATTGACCCGGTGGTCATTGGCCTCGCTATTCATGAGGCCACAGGTTTTGACAAAGATGTCAAACGGTCCATAAAAATGTATGTCCCCACCATGGGGCCGAGTATTGACTTTAAGCAATGGAAAAGTAATTTTCTCACCTTCATGTCACTCAAAGCAACGTATCTCATCCCCTACCTTGCCATCCGCGAGTCGGGCGTCTCGCTGGATGAGCAAGCATAGAACTATGCCTACGCACGCGTGCTGCATGCTGCTAGCGAGAACAAACGTGATGTCCAAGCGGTCAAGTGCGTCTCCGTTGCTCGCCCGGACTGCGCCACATCTGCGTGGGGCATCCTTTGTGAGCGGCTGGATGGCCGCTCCTTCGCCCGCTCTCTCTCTCATTGCTATACAACCTCATGCTTCGGCAGCGACCCGGACAGTCCCTCACCGAGTACGTCCACTTCATGTGGCAGACATTTAATGATTACAGCGAAACGTGTGAGATGATTGATGGCTCAGCAATGGTCCGCCCTCACCACATGGGTCTCCTCATGCTGCGTGGCATATCCAACACCGGTCCGTTCGGCTAAGCCAGACAATGCGCCATAAATGCCTTCGACACAAACTACCTCGTGTCTGCGGACGAGGTCATGACCAACATCTTCCATCTGGCACAAAACATGGTGGAAGAAGTTTCCCGGGGGCTGATGTTACCGCCCCGGGCGGTCCCCCCCCCCCCCTTATCTCCACGTTTGTCGCTGCTGGACGTGGCTCACACGGTAGCCGGGGCAACACCAACCGTGGTGGCCGCGGCGGATGTGGCTTGCCCAAGAAGTGCAGTGGTTGTTTCAGTCTCGACCAGATCATGTCATCATGCACTGCCACGGACGATGCCCTCCTAAAATGGACACTTGCCAAGCGCAAGCTCATCGTCCAGAAATATGGCACCGCAAACAAGAGTGCCTCCGCGCATGCTGCCCTCATGAGCGACATTTCCCATGTGGACCCCTCCCCGCCTGCCGCTCTCGACGTGTCCACCCTTGAAGAGTGCACCGATTTTTATGATGACACATAGGTGAGTATTTCCTTCAACTCCGTTGCTTTTTCCTCCTCTTTCACCCCGGACGTGACCTCTCAGCATTCCGAGTAGTCGACTCGGCTTGCTCGATCAATCTCACTGCATTTCGCGGCGGTTTTGTTACGAGCCACCCTCGGGATATTCTCGAATCGGTGAGGTCGGGGTTAACGTTAATGGGAGTGGCAATGTCCGACTCGCAATTCCCCGTGTGTTTGGCTTGATTATCCATCGCACAATCCACGCACTGTATACTCCCAATATTTCCTCGCGGTATCCTAAGCGCATTGGACGCCTACTGAATGTTAGTTGGATGAAGTCACAATGTGGCTGCGAATTCCTTTTTCCAACAGACTCTGACCTTGGATTGCTCGTGGTCCCAACATGAATGGGCGTGCTGAAACCTAGCTTCGGGAAACGGCATCTACCTGCTGAGCAACACCACACGCCCGCGTGGACACCTCAGCCGTAGTATACCGTAGTGTAGCCTTGACCGCACAATGCGACTCTGTACTTTGGCACCGTCGATGTGGGCAACTTAACATGCAGAGCCTTCATGCCTAGCATGACCACGGTGTTCCGTCGATTCCGGCGCTACCGGGCTCTATAAAAACTGTTTCCCGCGACTCTTGTCTTTTGCACAAAGCTAGTGATGCACCCCGCAATACACATGCTTGGAAATCCGCCACGCGCACGCACGGCACCACTCATCCTTACGCGCCTTCGCCCTCATTCTGAAATTTGACTCGGACTCCGTGTTCGAGGCCAACGCGATTCGCTTTATGTGTGGTCGATTGGGTGTAGGTGTCCAATACTCATCCCTTGTGCTCATCACATGCTCGGCAAGGCAGAACGCCCGTTGCGCACACTCATAGACAATGCCTCTGCGCTGCTGCACAACATGTCCGTTCCGAACTCCATGTGGTCGTGCGCAATGAGCACCGTTGTGTACCTTCGCAACCGTACGTTCAGCCGCGCGGTTGGTGTATCCGGTGTAAGCCTAGGGATCGATGATATCATCCGGACTATATCGACGCATTTCGCGGTGTTTTCGGAGATCCCGAATGCAAAATTTACCTGAAAACGTAGCGAAATACGCTTGTAAAGTATCGACGATACCATCGATCCCTAGCCTTCCGGTGGCGTTCCCCCCACACTACTCACGTTGCAGCAGCCCGATGCGTCCAAATTACGGGTCTTCGGGTGCACTGTCTTTGCCAAGGTGCCCGACAAGCTCCGTCGCAAGCTAGGGGAGAAAGCGTTCCGCAACATCATGGTCGGCTACCCGCATGACGCCCCGTGGTATCGCATCAAAAACCCTGCTACACGCCGCATCACCACGTCGGTGCATGTTGTGTTTCATGAAGACGTTCCATGCTTCCCCCCCTCCTTGACCATCGATTCCCTGACTTCTGCCGAACCCGAGACGGACAATGACCCCGGTTCATCACCCCAATCACACCCCCTTGACCCCGATCCGCGTAATGAAGACGAGGAACTTGACCCCGTCCCCCGTGCTGCAGCCAAGGCACCACCATTGCGTGACCTCGACCGCCCCCGCCGACTCCGGTCCCACCCCATTCGCTACGGCGAACTCGTGGCTCATCGGTCCAACTACTCTCGTGTGTTTGTTGCCACGTGCTGCGACTCTGAGGAAGGCAAAGCCACAAAGGACATCGTCGAGCAGCCCGACATGGCGACACTAATCACAGGCCCCCTACATCTCCTTGCGGGCGCGACGATCAGTGACATGACTTTCATGTCGGCCATGGACTGCGTCGAACCGACCTCGTACCGTGTCGCCCTCACCATTGCTAAAGCCTCTGACTGGCAAACTGCAATGTAACAAGAGTATGAATCCTTCATGGACAATGGCACGCGGGAGCTCGTTGACTTCCCCGCCGACAACACGGTCGTTAACAACATGTGGATCTATAAGATCAAGTCGGACACAGAGAGCGAAGTATCTCGCTTTAAAGCCCGCTTCGTGGCCAAAGGAAGCAGTCAACGTACGGGTCTAGACTACACGAAGACATTCTCCCCGGCCATCCGCATGGCTAGCCTCCGCATATTCCTCGCCATTATTGCCGCCGCCATGGACCTCGACCTATGTTAGCTTGACATCGACACCGCGTTCCTGCTATATGGTCCCTGTACATAAGATATTTACACGCGCCAGCCGCTCGGATTCTCAGACGGCACGCGTAAGGTGTGCCACCTGAAACGCTGCCTCTACGGCCTCAAATAACCCCCCCGCGAGTTCAACATGCTGCTCCGGGACTGGCTTGTTAACACTGGTTGGCAACCATGTGTCTCCGACGCGTGCATCTACACCTTCCGCACCGGATCCGTAGTCTTCGCCATGATTGCCATGTACGTGGATGACATCCCGGCGGTGTGCAACGACACGGCAAGGTGAACCCCATTCAAGGCTCGACTTGGCGCGCGATTTAAGATCCAGAACTTGGGCACCCTATCCCAACTCCTTGGCGTGCACATCACACGCGACAGGTCTGCCCGCACCATCTCCTTGAACAAGTCGAAGTATTATCGTGACATCTTGGACAAGCACGGCATCGCATATTGGACAAGCGAGCCAATAACGACGCGCGCTCAACTGCCTACAATACAAGATAGCCGCCCCTAGCGCCCAATGGGTCCCCCGCCCGTGTAACACCGGGACTTCATTTTTGAGGACGTGGCTAGAAGACCAATAATGACGTGTATGTCGTGTGCTATTATTGGTGTCGACGCTTACATGCCGACCATACATGCGCAATAACGCTACACTCGGCGGATGATACATATGCATAATACTTTAGTTATACATGCATTTTGACAACCCATTGTTGTGTAGTTTCTTTGCTTCTCACGGCAAAAAATGCCCCGAGCTACACAAAGAGGCGTTCATAACGAACGTCCGTACGTTCAAATTTTGGGTCACGAAAATTTGGCCGGATATGAAACGGACACGTGTGGCACGTGTGTGTCCACAATACATAGCCAGGCCGTGGCCATGGACGTTTCCCACTCATCAAAGCGCGCTCCGCGGTCTATTGTTATTTGTTAAACCGACTTCATGAGAAGAGCTTAGATTTTTTCCTCATTTCTCCTTTTTGCTTGGTGGCCTCCACTGCTTTTCCTCTTTTCCACTGCTTGGTGGCCTGAATTGTTTTTTTATATTATTTCATGAGAAGTGGGTATATTTATTTACATGATTACTAATAGCATGTCTGTTTTGTAATCACTATATATACTCGCCGAGGAATGCCTGAAACACATATCGGCATCAGTGCAGCCGCCGCCGTGAGTTAGAGCTCTGGCCGACAATTGCGACTCCGACGTCTGCCTGCGACTCCCTAGCTTCCCAGCCGCTGGTCACGAATTTTAAGCAGCACATATCGACGTTCAGAATGACAGCCAATGGCGACGAAGCGAATCCGTTGTCCGCCGATGCTATTGCCCAGCGCGTGACTGCTCTCAGCACCGGACTCAATGCCGACTACATCGACGCGGTACGGGTTATCGGCCCGTCACACGCCTCGTCGTCACACTCGCCTCCTCATCACGCCGCCTGGCTCTGATCCTACCTTTGTCGCTGACTGGATGATGATCGCAACCCGCAGGGTCTCGTGGCATCGAAGGTGGTTTCAGGGGTGTGCAGTGGCCTTAACGCACACGAGGTGGACGAACTTCTGGCGGAGACGTGCGCAGCACTCACCGCTACTCATCCCGACTACAGCGTCGTACGTGCCATCCCTTTCCCCGACAGCGACGGCGTAATGTAGGATGAGGGTGAAAAAGCGCACGGCTGGGGTATGTGGGGTATGACGCGGTTCATCGAGCAGCTGAATCTTCGTGTCGTATGCCTTCCGGTCGCAGTTGGCGGGTCGCATCGCTGTGACGCAGCTCCACCGAGAGACGAAGCCGAGTTTCTCCGAAACGTATGTCCCCGAGTTACTCCGACCCCTTGTGG
>JAPMLY010001795.1:37500-82905 GCA_026401115.1 Tetraselmis chui
CAACGAGGTGCTCACACTCCGCAACCCTTTTTACCACTGTCGTCGTGTTTCCCGATTTTTAGGGCTTCACGTTAGGTTATTCTGTGTATCTCGCTCTCATCTCGGTGGTGGCATTTCTTACGAGGGGGGCAAAGACATGTCCTGTTGCTATGGTGGTGGCATTTCTGACGAGCTGTCGTTTTAACAAGGCTGAACCCCTAAAACCTGAAATCCTAAGTCAGAAACCCTAAATCCGACTTACTCTCTGTCTGGGAAACGAATAATCGAAATTGAAATTAATTACAAGAAGAACCGGCTATCAACCGGCTGGGCTCGCGGCGCAGACGTGGTCGTTGATGTCGCCGGACTCTTGCCCCGGGCTGGCGGAGGCGTGGGGTGCCGAGTTTGACGCGGCGTACGAGCGCTACGAGCGAGAGGGTCGCGCGATGGAGACGGTGAGCGCGCGCCGGCTGTGGTTTGCGATATTGGAGGCCCAGGTGGAGACGGGCAACCCATTCATGCTGTTCAAGGACCACTGCAACCGGAAGTCCAACCAGCAGAACCTGGGCACCATCAAGTCCTCCAACCTGTGCACCGAGATCGTGCAGTACACATCGCCGGAGGAGACGGCGGTGTGCAACCTCGCGTCCCTCGCGCTCCCGCGCTTTGTCCGATACAAAGCCAACTCCGGCGCTGCTCCCGCGGCGCGTGGCCACCCCAAGATGCTGGGAAGTCTGGATGCCAAGCACAGGTTGACAGCCCTTTTGCGTCTGTCGGTATTGTCGTTTCCTTTCAAAACTAGACTCAAAACGAAGAAAAGCACGTTGGTTTGTAAATCTACCCGAATATTCATGAATTATACAAAATATATGATGAATTGATGGGGTGGTCTGCGGTCTGCCTAATGTTTTTGAAAATGTTCGTAGAGAATGTTTGGTCATCTAAAGCATGCTTTATTTGATTTTCTGAGTATGTGAATTTGTTTCTAGCTGCTTACAATATTTGCTACTATCGATTGAGATGATCATATGCATTGTAACGCTCGCACATTTGGAAACGATACGAGTCGGCCAATGCTGCAAGTTGAGGTAATTGCAAAATGGTTTGACTGCCTATTGACACATTGCCTCGATCTGATCGACTGAGGCCTTTCAAATTAATGTTGTGAATCAAATTGATTGATGATTCCATTTTTTCCGCGAAATACGCAAAATCATTTCAGAGGCAGTTGAATGTGCAAATGGAAACTGTCGGCCAACGGAGATTTTGTAAAAGTTATGATCGTTTCAAAAGTTCATTTAATAAATCAGTCGTATTCACCATTCTTAACTATTATTCCATGACTATGCAGCTCGTGTAGTTTTCCTTTGGATGCTACGCCAAGGTAATCGAGTATTTGCATGTTTTAGGACGCCATTCCTCTGTTTATGTCACCTTTTCAACATCTTTGTTGACCGCAACTGTTCCGTTGTCTTGAGCAGTTCAACTTGATTGCGTTGGCTGACCGGCCATACATTGATTTTATCATTTCGTCGATCAACCACCAATTCCTTCTACTTCGTCTTCCATGTCACTGCTATTGCAATTTCCCCAAGCCTCTCACTCATGCGTATCCAAGTTTGTGTACATGTGAACTGTCACTGCTGTGCTTGCCTCATTTGAATTGGCATTCTATGAATTTTCGTATAGATGATTGAACTCATTCAAATGTTTAAGAAGTCTATTTTATCCCATTTGTGAAGCTTCCCTTGCTCATGCAGCCATGCCTTTATTTAAATCCGAAAAAAAACGAGATTGGTTATAATGACTGTCATCCCCGTGGAAGGTTGTTGCTTCACTCGCTGGAACGAAGGATGATTTGACTGCTATATTTATTGTTGACTGTTGTATCGTCTGTTTTCTCAGGGAGTTTGACTTTGACCGGCTCGCGGAGGTGACGGCGGCGGTGGCGCGCAACCTGGACCGCGTCATCGACGAGACCTACTACCCCGTCGAGACCGCACGCCGCTCCAACCTGCGCCACCGCCCCATCGGCATCGGCGTGCAGGGCCTCGCGGATTGCTTCATCCTGCTCGGCCTCCCCTTCGACTCGCCCGCGGCCGCGCAGCTGAACCGCGACATCTTCGAAACCATTTACTACGCCGCCCTGAAGGTACCCTCGCCCTCCCAACCCGTTAGCACGGCCGACGTCAACCACGCGGCACAGCTCATCACCACATACACAGCGTTGTTCATGTTGCTTCACACCCTAGAACCACGTATAATGCTCCTTCAGGCATTGGTCACACTGCCTTGGATTTCTCTATCCCGCTCTCGACGGCCTTTCCCCTTTTCCTTACTTACTACTTAAGTGAGTATTATCGGTTGCTATCAAACTGTGCCACCTGTGCGACATTAACCATTTGCATAAGACAGCATATTGCATATTCCAAGACCGTAACTTTTCACCAGAGAACATTATGCAAGAGGCCTTTTGCTCCTTGAATGAGCAGTCTTTCAACCCCCTCGTTTAATGTTCCACCCCGGCAAAGTGTCCAGCCGGCCCTCCTTTTCCTCGATCAGGACATTGTGCACATCACTTCCCTTCAATTGAGATTTATGTGGACACCTGTCCGCCGTGCTGCCCTAACTTGTGCGCGGCCGCACCCTCTTGCAGTCGTCCTGCTCGCTGGCGGCCGAGAAGGGGAAGTACCCCACCTACGACGGCTCCCCCATCAGCAAAGGCCAATTGCAGCCCGACCTGTGGGGCGTCGCCCCCTCCCCGCGCTGGGACTGGCCCACCCTGCGCGCTGACATCGCCACCCACGGCGTCCGGAACAGCCTGTTGGTGGCGCCCATGCCCACGGCCAGCACCAGCCAGGTGACGGACTGCATGACCCACCACCCTCACTCACTCTCCATTTGCACAAAAGTTTGTGTGGTGTGCAGGGGAGGGGCTGACGGTTTGTGTGTGTGTGTGTGTGTGTGTGTGTGTGTGTGTGTGTGTGTGTGTGTGTGTGTGTGTGTGTGTGTGTGTGGGTGTGTGTGTGTACGTGTGTGGTGTATGTGCGTGTGTGGGGGTGGCGGGTGCAGATTTTGGGGAACAATGAGTGCTTCGAGCCGTACACGAGCAACATTTACGTCCGTCGCGTGCTGAGCGGGGAGTTCACGGTGGTGAACCAACACCTGCTGGCAGACCTGGTGGCGCTGGGGCTGTGGAATCCGGACATGAAGAACGAACTGGTGGCCGCGGAGGGCAGCGTGCAACACCTGCACGCCCTCTCCCCAGAGTAAACTCCGCCTTTCCCCAGAAAAGAATTTCTCCCACCCTTTCACAGCCCACAGTGGTGCAGAAGCCAAGTAAGAAGCATCCGCAGTCGCCATACAACGGACTGCATGCATAATTTGACAAGCTACATGCCTACCTACTCAACAGCCAACCCTCATTAAAATTCAACAAGTGTGACACACGGATCATAAGGTTATCAAGCAAAAGGACGAACGTATAGTTGCGAATTTGCAGAGGTTTCGTGATTTTGCCTGAAGGTCCGTCTCTCATTTCGCCTCCTCTTGCCCTCTGATGTCACAGGCTGAAGGCGATCTACAAGACGGTGTGGGAGATTCGGCAGCGGTGCCTGGTGGACATGGCGGCCGAGCGTGGCGCCTTCATTGATCAGAGCCAATCGTTCAACGTGCACATGGTGGAGCCCACCTTTGCCAAGCTCACCTCCCTCCACTTCCACTGCTGGCGAAAGGTGGGCCTCCTCCCCCCCTTCCCTCTCCTCACATCACTCACCACAAAGTACACCATACGGGTGGGTGGGTGATGGCCGCGGCTGTGGCTCGTGCAACGGGCAGGGGCTCAAGACGGGGATGTACTACCTTCGAACCCGCGCCGCTGCGGACGCCATCAAGTTCACCGTGGACCAGAGCACGTTGCGCAAGAACAAGCACGCCGCGGTCGCGGACGACGACTCTGTTAGCAGAATTAAGCGGGTGAAGACTGGGGAGCAGCAGGTGGGTTTCGCTCTTTGACATTTGCATTGTATATTAATTCGTGTGCTTAATGTGTTTCATTACCCATTTGTTAGTGTTAACTAAAACATAAAATAGTTTGTCTGTGCGCGTATTAATACTTTTACGTCTATGTTCATGTTTATTCAGTGTAGACAACTCAGTTTGTCTTCCATGTTTTGTTTTATTACTCGACGGGGAGAGGGGGGCATATCGCGCGAAGAGCCACCGTTCTTGCATGCAACTTTCTTATGCTGTTTTACCACAGGATGGGGCGGCGGGTGTGGCAGCGTCCGAGGAGGAGCTCGCAGCGCAGATCTGCCGCTTGGACAACAAGGATGCGTGTCTCATGTGCGGCAGCTGAAGGGTGGCCCGCCAATGAGGGGTTGCTATGACCTTGCTGCGCATGGGTTATTGGCGGTGTAGCAGTATGCGCGGAGGAGGTGGGGGACTGTGGGCGGAGCTCTCTTGCAGTGGCCCGTGATGCCACCGCAACTACAGTCCCCGGTGGCACAAAGCTACGGTACCACTCGATTGTGAGAATGTATGCTTGTCACTTGCCGGCTGAGACAGTGAATGGAGAACAGTAGTCGTTGTATCCGATTTTTATTTTTTTACAATTCTGGATGTCGAGTTGTACTCGCATTTCATATTGTGACGGCCCTTGTCTCGCACTCCATCAGCCTCGTTGCCAGTGCGCTCGTGGTTCATTAGCTGGATCGCAGCGGCTCTTTCACCATGAAAGTGTTTACGAAGTTGGTTGAGGGTGTGCGTGGAAGGGCAGATGACGGCAGAGCGACCAGGGAAGTGCTACAGTTGTGCCCTTCACAGCAACACCATTTCACACATCGACATGTAGCGATATGTAGCGAAATCGAACTTGTATCATGCCGCCGATGATGTATCATGGATGGCGGTAAATATAAACGGCAACGACAAACAAATCCATCATCTGCCATATTGACAATTCGGCAATATATCTACAGAACTTGTCGAACCTGCTCACATATAGCGACTCCTGTAGTGACCTGCAACCCTTTAGCAGGTTCATCCCTGGCATCCAATCCGTCCAATAACTGGGTATGCATGAGACCCAGTAACGGGACCAGAACTCTGACTTCCATGAGGTGTCCCAGAAACAGTTTACGACTCACGACATCATATTCTGACATCTCTCCAAGCACTATGCCGTCTGCAATTTAAGCTTGACGCTCTGCTGGGCAAAAGACTAGCATAGACACCCCGGGTATCAACGCATATTTTCGTTGACGTGAGCAAACGGTCGTAACACAACCGTGCGCGAGTAGAAAATATCGTTGAAGCTTGTCGGGAATTCGAGTTTCGAAGCATGATCCGAAATCGACTATTCTGACCCGTAAAACCGATGTGGACGCATATCAATAACGCAGGAACGCTCGCCATACGTCGTCGTGTCGGGCAATTCAAATCATGAATCCTTATTTATCACATCCATAAAACGCACCCGGCAATCCACTATTAGAGAAGGCGTGTTTAGAAGGCAAACCGCAAAAGGGTGGATGTCCCTTACGAATCACGAAGGGCGTAGTACGGGTACCGTCAGGGACCGCGGCCGGACCAAAAGTCGCCAACGACGACCACAAGTTTTGTCAAGCTGCAGAGGTCGGGCTTCCCGCCGCGACCTGAGTTCCCAGGTATGTAGCTCGTCGCGGGCGGGAAAACACTAGCACCCGACTTGTCCATCACCGCACATAATTGTAATTACCTTCAATACCGCCTCGCCGTGCTGTAGGGTCGCGGCCCAGCTAAACAACCTGAACGGCTAAGCCCTAAACTCGCATCTAGATACCCATAGCGATCTACAACACCGTTACAGCCGATTGCGAGAAGGAGTTAACATTTAATCCACCCGTAGCACCGTTCGTAGCACTAGATTCTAAGGCAGTGAAAATAGCAGCGTGTCACACCTCATATAACCTCACCGGAATTCGAGTCGCCCCAGTCTCACCTGGACTCAGAGAGTCAGAGAACCGCGAGCGCCGAGAGCATGTTTGTGAAACAACTAAGTTGCGGTAGCATCAATCCCGACCGCATCATAAGTTCGATGCTTGTGAAACAAGCACTCGCTACGCAAATGCCGGCGCATCGTACTCGTCTCGACATCTTTTCTGAACGCAAGGACTTTCGTTCAATGAGATGATCACACATAGGACGACGAAAACTCTGCTTGCAGTTGACGTCCATGAATCTATGCATATCCCATTTCGACTGCCAACCGGAATGCACTCTTTCATAACTCTCCACACCCCCCTCCCCTGCTCCCCCTACCCGGCTGTAACGTAAATCGAGTCCCCTCTGGTGACCCGGGGGAAGAATCCGTGAATCCTGACGGTCTCAAAGGCTTCATACTAAGAAGAATGAAGGCGATGCATGGTCGGCGCGGCAAAAGCAGCGACAGGACTCAGATCGGTCAAAAGCCAACCTGAAAGCTTCGCGCTGCAAGGTACCCCTAGTCACCACCAACATAGCCCAGACGTGCACCGGCGGTGGGGAGCTGTATAGTTGGTTGGTAGCTGGCATCGTAACCTCCGCCATCAACAGGCCCGCTGCGGAGGATGCGCTCGTCCGTACATGTACACTAAGGTAGAACCGTACACCCAAACCCGCGCGCGCTGTTCGCCATCGTCCATCACACAATCCATCTGCCATTCTGCCGCGTGCGTTTCCTGGAGATCCTATCCAAACTATGTTGCCCGTACTTCCAGAGTGGCATCACGACTCGCTCATCTTTATGAATTTACCGGTCGCTAGTCCAGCGTCAGCACCTAGTCAGCCCTCCTGTGGCTTCCACACGTCAGCAGAATCATATCCGTGACGCTACGCTTTCTTACATGTACGAACCCCTATTACGTACTTTACTCTTGTGTTCTTCCCGCGTCTTTTTTAATCCGATTTTGTACTCCAGGTCAAAACCCTGCGTATTTTCGTATCATACTCTGTTTCATTTAGGTCTAAACCCTTTAAACACTACAGAATTAAAGTACCACAACAAGGAACTGCACAAAAACAGTCAAGCGGAGAACCAATAAAGTACTTTGGTGATATTGTGACCTGTCTATTTTATCCATTTCACGTGGCTCACATTTTGTAAAGAAACACCAAAACATTCCGACACGCGACTGCTTGCGGAGGCACCGCCGTGCCACAAGTGTGCCGCTACGCCTGCCTTGCGCATATCTGCAACTCCCAAAGCTGACGAAGACTACGTTGCCTAATTGCCAGAGCAGGCACCATTAGGCGAGGCACGCGAAACTTGGTAGAGCTTCTCTGCGCTTTTGTCATCGTTAGAGATATCTGTTTTGGCACCGAGGCGGTGCTGGCGGACAGGAAGGCCGCGGGAATTTTGTGCTGGTGGGAGGGCGTCACCCCTAAATAGATGTGCTGACTCAGGCCACGCGTCGTGGACGCCTACTGAACGCAATTAGCAGCCTTGCCCGTCACCCTGCCCAACAAACCTGGGAGACGCTTTATACTCTAGCGCACACCCATATAGTTCGGAACTTCCTGGTGCGTAAGGCAGCCCGTGTTGAGAGTCGCTGCGGTCGAACCGCCCTCCGCTCGGCTTCGTGGCTCCGTGTGAGTCGAGACGTGACGGCGCAGGAATACGGAAACCCCTCTGGTGGCACTGGGTGCTGATAGCGTTTGAAATTGCGACACTTCACCACTCTCCGACTCCACGATACACCAGAGAGATACAATCGCAGTGAGGCCGCCCCAGTGCAGCGGGAATTCACTACCTTGACACACAAGCCCGCCGCGATACTGCAGCGTGACGCAATGAGCTGTAAGCGCAAACGCGGATACTCAAGGTTCGTGCCAGCCCTGCCTGCCAACTCGCCTGCCCAATCCGATCCCCCTCTCCGTTAGGTGTATGGTGACTGCACGTCACCCTTCCTCATTCTAAGAAACTCTTCCTCTCACCTTTGACAGCTGCATCGTCCCTCGTCGTCGCCTATTTCTCCGAGTGGTACACTCAGCCGTTGGTGTCGACTGTTTTCCGAGTGCTATACTGTACCCCGCCAATTTCAAACTTACGGAAACTGGACTGTCTTCGCTAGCGCCACAATTACCGTGTCAGGAGAATTTATGCAGCAGCCTTGTACTCTTTTGAACCCTCGTGCTGCCGTTTCGATTATCCGCTATATTGTCCTACCCCCTCTTTGAAGCCAGTTACTTGTAGTTAGCACCCTTGGGCGTCTGGTTTAGAATACGGCGTCATCGCCTCTGTCGCTGACCCGCGCTGCACATGCTGTGTCGAGACTAACCTAACTTACCTCGCGTTGCCTCGCAGGTGGACCGAGGAGGAGGAGACTGCGCTCCGTGTAGGCGTCACCCGCTACGGCGAGGGGAAATGGAAGCGTATCCTATGCGACCCCGAGCTCGCCAAGTTTTTCGTCGACCGCTCGAACGTCGACCTGAAGGTGCCCCCTCTCCCGCGTCCCGTCGCACCTCTCCCGTCCGCTCGCCCTTGACCCGCTACGGATAATCTTTTCGCTCGCAAGCCCACACTGTTGTCCCTCGGCCCATATGCATAGAAATTCTCCGTCGGCATGGGTCTTATCCTTCCCTCTCCTTTGTCTCAGTGACATTTTACGAGTCGGTGTTCGTCTGCTGACTGTCCGACTCCTTTGTTTGCAGGATAAATGGCGTACTCTGCTGTGCGCTGACAAGGCTCGACCAGGGGCAAGCCCCTGCGTCTCTGACGACACCATGCACCGCGAGTCGCATGAGCAGCAGGCTGCGTGCGCCGAGACTGCCAAGAAGCCGTCGCAGGCTGGCAAATCGACACCTGAGTCGAGGCACGCACTCGAATTGGCCGTACATCCGGTCTACAACGAAATGGAGAAGGGGCTCACTGCCGCGCTGATGGCAGCCAAGCGCAGGCACCAGGGAACCACTGGCGAGCGCGCCGCTGCGCTGCTGCAGAGTGAGCTGATGTTGGAGGTTTGGAAGGTACTGAACGGTCACGAGGCGGCCGCTCTGTTGAGGCACGTGAAGCAGGCCAAGGGGGCACAGTCGTCCGGTGAGGTGGTGGGGTTGAGTGGTCTGCGTCGCCGGGTGGCCTTCTCGTCTGGTAATGCTCAGCCCTGCGGCGTAGCCGACTTTTACCTCGCCGTGATGGCGCTCATCCGAAGCGCGCAGGGCATGCAGGGGCTGGACTCTTCTGAAGCAGCGCAGCTGGTCGACTTCCAAACATTCGCCAGACGCCAATTTGAGGTGCTTTGTAGCATCGATGACAGCTGCGCGTCTGGGCTGGGTTGCTTACGGCAGGACGAAGAGGCGGAGGCGGGTGCTGAGGCCGAACCACGTCTACTCATGAGGCGCAAACGGACGAAAGCGGTTCAGCCCGTGGCGAATCCCAAAAGGGAAGTGGCCGAGGAGCTTTTTGCGGCTGACGTGTTGCAAATGATCCGTGAGGGGCCGCCCTCTAAGTCGGCCTCTAAAACGTCAATGGAGAAGCAGGGTGGAGGGGAGCCCAACTCGGCGTGCGAGGCGAGCAGCAGACGTCAGACTGAGCCCGCGGCGGTGAGGTTGCCCTTGTTGCAGCCCCTCTCCTCCTGCGGAGCTTCCATGTATGTGCCTCCTGGCTGCGGGCTGGTTCCCACTGCCGTGTCTGCCGCTATGGACAAAGCGTCCGAGCTGCTGAACAACAGCGGTTCTACCCTGCTTCCCGTGAAGGACCTCCTTCGCGCAGAGTCGTCCCAGCCACCACCCCCCTCCACTTCAAGCTGTCCCATTCTCCCCGTGGTTGGCCTCAACTTGCTTTCCTCTGCGACCCCGAACGCCCCCGCCTCCCTTCCCCTCACCCTACCAATGGGGAGCACCGGCTGTGCGCCCCCCAATGGCAGTTTTCCTTTGCCGTTTGGCACGTGTGGAGGGCCCACGTTGCTCGGGCCTCAGCTGTCGATACCGCAGCAGCTGTTGGGTAGGCCGGTAGGGCTGGAGCAGAGCAAAGCGCCCCAGCTGTTGATGCCTATGGTGCCTGCGGGTGCGGAGGCATGGTACCCTGCCTACATGGCGTGGGTATACTCGGCTATGGCCCACACCGCAGGCTGCACGTGATCGCCACCTCCGGTTTATGCTCCGAAACAGTCAGTGGAGGCCGTTCTTCTCGTCTCTTCCGTAAGCCGCACAATAAGTGGCAAGCGACACCCAGAGCAATTCTTTACATTATTCATCCTGACGGCACACGCGCGTGTTTTTGCAAGAATGCCCGCGACTGTGCGTGCCGTCTTGTTTTTTGTTCCAAGGCACATCGAATGCCGCCCACCAGTCACACACACACAACTCACGCCCACATGATGATCCCTTAGAAAGCCCCTTTCCCGCTCGCTTGGGAACCTAGAACCGCTACCTGTTTGTCTCGCTATGCATAGCAAACGGTCATGTAGCCGTCCCGACAGTCACTGAATGAGATGTGCTTGCGCACTCACGGAAAAGGATTTCATAAATAATAACAGTTAGAACTTAATATATGTATATGAATGTAAGCATTATGTCAGTAGTATGAGTTTTGACACTCAAGCCAGCCTGCATTCACTCCGCACGACAGCATCTCTTAGCCTACTTCTCTCAGGATTTTACGGTTCGTTCATTTATTTTATGCACATGTGTGTTTTGCGGTTTATCCAACGTTTCATTTTTCGTATGAGACGGTGCAGAGGGCCGCGCTACACTCAAACTGTATTGTGAACGAAAGACCTACGAACGTATCGTGTGACTACGTGCTTAGGTCTCAGGGTAAGACAGAATATTGGAGTGTCCCTTTTTAGTATGCTTCATACGTGCGTGAGAGAGTTAGGGGGTGTGGTTGAACCCGCGTGATATTGTGTTTGGGTTTAAGAGTGGCAGTGTGTGTCTGTTCGTGGGTAGAACGGTGAGACGATGTGCTTCTGTGTATTTTCCATTTAGTGTGTGTTAGATAAATGTATGTGGTAGCAAAATGTTTGGGTGTATGATTGTGCGTGTATGGTGTAAATGTGTGCGTGTCTGTGTGTGTATTTGGGGAGGGGTGTGCGTGTCTACGTATGAGCTCGTCAATAAAAAAAATGTGTATGAGTCTGTGTATGCATGCACGCGTGCGTGCGTGAGCAACCAAACGCGTGAGCGTGTGTGAATGGTGTATGTATTAGGAGTGAGGGGTATATGTACTAGTGTAGGCGTGCGAGCGGTAGTGAATGTATATGTGGGCGTATACCCGTGTGTACATGGTATGTATATGTTCCTGTGTGTGTGTGTGTGTGTGTGTGTGTGTGTGTGTGTGTGTGTGTGTGTGTGTGTGTGTGAGCGTATAAGAGCGAGGGGGTGTGTGTTTCTGTGTATGATTGCGTGTGTGAGCATGTGCGTGGGGAATGTGTGTATTGTGGTTGGTGGGTTGTGTGTGTGTGTGTGTGTGTGTGTGTGTGTGTGTGTTTGTTTGTGTGGTGGGTGGGGGGGCAGGGGGGATCCTGTGTCATTTTGAAGTCCGTATGTGAATCCACTGCAATACATGCACTGCCAGTGCCCCTACCGTGGTGCCCTGCATGTCGCTTCAACGCCCCCCTCCCCCCCCCCAAACAAACAGGAAACAACAGCACCAGGGGCCATCAAACGTGACGCTCATCCCGGACGACGAGCAGACAGCTGGCCAACTAGTATTACTGCGGGCACCGTCGTTGTTTGCAAAGCTACCGACACTCCAACTGATGAACTGATGCGTACCGTGCAACTCTCGAGGATCGGCAATCAGTGGCTCTGAAGCGTTGCACTGTATCGACATTCGCCTACAGGGGGCTATTGCAGGTATCGAAAAGTCTCTGCGCCTGGTAGCACGGCAACTTCGATAACAATACGTTTTACTCCCGCAGACATCAGGAAACCGTAATCAAGTGGTGAGAATGGAGCCGCCATAGAGCCGTCACGCTGGTGACTCGTGATGACAAAAATTTGGCTTGCGCTCGCAAGCTCGTATATGTGGAAGGGTGACTGAGTGCCGCGTTACGTTTCCTTCCGAGGCCGAGAAGAGGGCGGCTTCGACCCAATCGCGAACTCGTCTGGCAGGGTCGCCGCCGCTTTATTGTCACCTCCCTTCCACCCTAGCATTGGCCCGTTGCAAAGCATGCCGTGCGAAGTAACACCCCCGACAAGCCCGCGCTCCACAGTCTCCTCCTCGCCGCTGGCTGAGACCACTTTCGACCCGACAGTCGCGACGACTACACGGACGCCGTCCTTCACGTTGGGCGCGTTTGTCACAATTTTCAGCGCCTCCGCACCCCCCACGTCAACCTCCACAATTTTAAGCTTGTCCTTGTTGGGAACAGGCGCCGCTGACAGCACGAGACCGACCATATACCCTTTGTACGGATCATCTGCGGCCAGTTAAACGGGGGGACACAATATTGGGGCAGAACGGTCATCTGCAAATTAGACTTGGCTGAACTTCTGCAGAGCTAGACGAGGACCGCCTTCGCACAGGGAGAGCAGGAATATATGTTTCGGTAAAACACATCCCCCAATTAAATACCTTCCGTGGACGGTCGAGGTTCCTCACAGGCGCAGCACGCAGCGTCTGACGACTCGTTGTCCTGTCCACACTCGTCGCACACCCACTCGTCCTGCGTCTGTATGGGTGCCGACTCCGGCTCGCTCGCCTTGCCCCTCTTCTCTTTCTTCCCCATCGAGCGAAGTTACAAAAATGCACTATCAAGTGCTGGCGTGTTTTGTCTTTCGTTTTCTTCGCGTGTCCAAGTTGCGCGTCAGGGAAAACGCTTCAGGCAACATCGCGTCTCCTCGACATCACGCATGAGCAACAGGGATCGCCGCGTGATCTGGGCGCCTCAAGGCGCGCGCTTTTGCGCGCGCGGGGTGAGTCCCCTTCCATCACGGACGCAGGGGAGTAAATTGGTTACAAGAAAAATTAGATGAGCACGGACAGGGAAAGTGGGAGGGGAAACAAAAGGGCAAGAGTGACAAGAGGATGGGGAGTAAAGCTTCATTGTTTTACAGAATAAACAAGAATTAAGGAAAGAAAAGTAAGTAAGCCTGGATTAATGCTGTTACCATCCCGATACCAAGTGCTTATGTACAAGGCAACTAGTTGCCATCTTGGTACTTAGTGTTATTAACTTACCTCGCGCGTTGAACACGGCATCCACGCCTCGTCCAAACCCCCTCCAGGAAGTCTCCCAAAATACGGTTATGTGGGACACTGAGATAATATGCAGCTTGGTATGAGCGCTTGACCAATGCCCAAGCATGGCACTCTATAGGACGTGTGTTGTTTAGACAATAATATCATTGATGGGATTTATGGGCTTAATTCGGCAAACTCAATCGACATTACTCGCTTTAAGCTCAGGCATAACCATATCGAATGACGGCTAATTGCTTGTTGCTTCCCGGCTCTCCTACACTTCGGTGGTTCCTCGGTGTCGTCGTGCTTGACGTGGTGACAGGGGAGCGTGTTCTTGACTAGCTTATGTTTAACATAATGCAGGTCTGGACATTTGTGGAGGAGTGTATACAAATTATCACATAGAAAGCAGAGGAATCCACCGGCAAAGAAATGGAATAAAAAGTTAAGACGAGACGCAGAGAAGCCACACAAAAATAATCATATGGATTTAAAAAGTCTCTTTAATGAAAAAGAAATTCTTACAAGAAAAAGCAGTGGAGGCCACCAAGCAAGAAAAAGAAAGAAAGGAAGAAAAAACCTAAGCCCGAGGAACAGGAAGGCATGCCACAAAAAAAAGTCTCTTTAATTCTCTATCAATGCCTTGGAAGATTGAGAGGGATTTGATGATTGGGCTGTAATTATTCCAGATTCAGAGGGTTTAGGGTAAATAAGCTGGGAACCAAGCTCAGATGGGAAATACACCCTCGTGTGATTACCACATGATCTCCTGTGGGTGTTTTGGGTAATAAGCGCGCTGGGCCTTTCGGAAACTACCTTAAACAGTGCCCTCGAAATGCCCCAATAATGAGGAGGATCAATAATCAATTCTCCGAAATTTTGGGACATAATAATAACTACATCGAAGAAAAATATCAGATGGTTTAAAATGTCCCCGTAAGGCGTAAGGTACAGGTACCGTACCGCTCTTTTTCTTCCAACAAATCAAAATTTCTTACAAGAAAAAGCAGTGGAGGCCACCAAGCAAAAAAGAAGAAAGGAGGGAAAAAAAACTAAATAACTAGCCCGAGGAACAGGAAGGCATGCCACAGCACCAGCAAAAATGATATATCAATGATATAGAAAATATTATTATTGCAATATACAAGCACCCTGCTACAGGTAGGGTTATGGTATCGCTAGCCCAGGACCTGACGACAACTGCGGTGATCGTCGTGCAGGTTGGCTGTCTCACCCTCCCGCCCTTTCAGCGCTTCAGGAGGGTGTTTCTCCTGCCAACAACCGCCCTGACACTCGGCACGAGCTTTTGCGAGCGCAGCGGATATCTACCGTTTGGTCAGTGGCATGCGAGCGCGGCTGTCGGCCATAAGCAAGGCGTGGTACTGTCTGGATGCGGGGCTATCGTCATCAGCAGCTCGCACCGGCGCTCGTGCTTCATCGGCCGCCTCGTCGTGCCACGGCTTCGGTAGCTTTGGCGTCCACGGAATCGACGATGAGAAAGTCCCTAATGCGAGGTACCGTCAAATAGGGCCGAGCCCGTACCTTTTTTTCTGTACTCAACACGACGGGCACTGACAGTTTGGCTGGGCTTAGCAGTTTTGGGCAGCAGTTGCCTCGACGACAGGTAAATATGAGTCAACCCGAGTCGCCTCATCACGGTCGCACCGTAGCTAGATTCAAGGTACTGCCTCGCGATCCTAAATAACAAACCCGAACGGAAATTTCGAGCTGCAGGGGTAGAAGGATCTGATACCTTTGCCGTGTGCCAGAAAGCGGCGAAGCGATTGGATGGGTTGCACGCAGAATCGTTGATGACAGAGTACCTCTATCACGGTGGCTTGCCGAGGTGGGGCCTCATTTATCTACTCCCAGCCCCTATGCTTTCAACCTACCTTTCCGAGCCTACACAAAATAACAAAAGCAAGGGTGTCTTCGCCCTGCATCCTTCATTTCTACCTGTGCGGAGGCAGGGCATGGATGTTCAACCTGCTGATATCGCTGTGGGGTCGCCGGGGTGAGCTGCAAAAGGCGCTGGGCGTCGCTGAGCGAATGCAGCAGTCAGGTAAGCCATGCTCCGTCCTGCTTGCGCCAGAGCAGGTCCATGAGGCTGCGCACGGAACGTAGGGCGCAGCGTAGATGAAATGCTGACGGGCTATGCTGTCATGCAAGGTCTTGATTGGGACGTCTACACTTACGGCGCAATGATCAACGCCTACAGCAAAGCAGAGATGCCCCCGTATCTGCTAGACTCGTAAGTTCAGGCGTATTGCATGCAATGGTTGCAAATGAATCAAGAGGCAGTGTTCGGCTTATGCCTGTGTATCATGGCACTATCATTATGTATTTTGATGAACGCGGCTGATGCTGTTCCTCAGGAAGTATGCAGTGGCAGCGCGTGCCGCATTTGACGCCATGATTGCCAACGGGATCGAGCCCAATCACATCGTATTCCATTCCCTTATGGACTGCTATGCAAAGGCAGCAATGGTGGAGGAAGCTTTTGGAGTGTTGATAGAGATGCATCGCTGTAGCGTCACTCCCATCACCACCTCCTATAGCATCGTGGTCAACGCCTGCAGCAAAGCGGGGCAGCCCCTTCGAGCGCAAGAAGTACTTGAGGAGATGATGCCCGCGGCTGGTGTGCAGCCTGATGTGGTAACATGGAATGGAGTTTTGGGTGCGTTTGCCCAGGCGGGCATGATCGACAACGCTTACTACACTTGGGTCAAAATGAGCGAGCAGGGGGTGAGCCCAACAAGGCATGGCTCGGCCCGCTCACTTCTCTCTCCCTCTCCCTCTCTCTCTCTCTCTCTCTCTCTCTCTCTCTCTCTCTCTCTCTCTCTCTCTCTCTCTCTCTCTCTCTCTCTCTCTCTCTCTCTCTCTCTCTCTCTCTCTCTCTCTCTCTCTCTCTCTCTCTCTCTCTCTCTCCCTCTCTCTCTCTCTCTCTCTCTCTCTCTCTCTCTCTCTCTCTCTCTCTCTCTCTCTCTCTCCCTGTGCCTCTCGCTCCCCCCCCCCCCCCCCTCTCTCTCTCTCTCTCTCTCTCTCACCCCCTCCCCCTCTCTCTCCCCCTCCCCCTCTCTCTCTCCCTCTCTTCCCCTCCCCCTCTCTCCCTCTCTCTCTCTCTCTCTCTCTCTCTCTCTCTCTCTCTCTCTCTCTCTCTCTCTCTCTCTCTCTCTCTCTCTCTTTTACGCACACACACACACACGCATGCGTATACACACACCTATACGCACACACACACGCGCACACATACACAAATATCTTTACCCACGCAAACCCACACGCATACACACATACATACACTCTATCTCACGCACTGACGCACGCACGTACGCACACACGCACACCCACACGTACGCATAATCACACGTATACACACATATGTACATACACACTCTTTCTCTCTCTCTTTCTCTCTCTTTATTTCTCACAGACACACACACACACACACACACACACACACACACACACACACACACACATACACACGCGCGCACATACCCGCACACGGTATGCAGCACAATCACATGCACACACGCGCGCATACAGTGGCGTATACCTCAGGTGCCATCAATTTTCAAGATTGGTTAGACTTCCCCTTACAGCGCAATTCTGTCACTCAGGGTGACTGTCTCACACCTGCACCAAGCGCTGTCTGGTAGCCCCGGCTTCCTTGAGGAGCTGCTAACGGATGCCCAGACAAAATTCAGGGGATCACCGGAGAGTGAACGCTCTGAATCCCGCAAGCATCAGTCTCGATACGGTCAGTATTCACTGGCGAGGCAGCTTTTGCGAACAACAGCTTTTTCGCCACCATTTCAAACACCGAGGCTAAGAGTATGCTGTTGTGCTGCTCTGTCCGTATTGCCCTTTTGTGTGAAGATATTAGCAGTGTATGTCATCCTGCGAATCCTATGGTGCTGGATCTGCACGGGTTGTCCAAACCGGCAGCGCAGTCGGAGCTGCTTTGGCACCTCAACTTGCTTACGTCGGATTCGGAATCTGAGCTGCTTCCGAGTAAAGACATCAATGATAATGATGCTGGGACCCAAGAGCTAACAATCATCACGGTAAGTGCCTGATGTCTGGGCAATGACTGTGTCCTATCCTCACTAGCACGCGTGATAACTTGAAGTGCCTCTTCGTCTACGCTTCCAAACACCGGTGGCGGGCTAAAATCGTTTCGTCTTATGTAAACTGACATAGATTATGCACATACTGTGGGTTGGGTAGGGACAAGGGAGGCACAGTCAAGTAAAGGGGCGTGGCGTGCTGCAGAGTGCGATAGGCATGTGCCTGAAGAAGATTGATGTTAAGTTTAGCAGGGACCCTGGCAACAGCGGGCGCCTGCTGGTGCCGGTCTTGGAAATCAAGAAACTGCGAGAACGGCGGTATGGGGAGAGGGAGCGGGCAAAAATGATACAGAGCCTTGCGCTGCGGGGAATGATCATGGTGTGTGGCACGTATGGCATCATCTCTGCGATTTCTTTCTTCAAGGGCTACGCGCAGTACATGTAGCCGGCACATTTAAATCGCCACTGATTTCCACTCGCTTATTTTCACATTCACGGCTCATTATGCGTGCTACCTGAACCGCACGATTCAGCCACTCCCCCTCGGCGTGCATGACCTGCTACAATTGTACGTCACTGTTGCACTATAGCACTTGTGTTTGGCAGAAACAATCTAATCAGTCTTGGGCAATGGGATAATATACTTTACACTGCCATGTTATAAATTTATTCTCCTTTACTTCAGAAATGCGCAACATACGGCACAACTCACGATTGTAGGGTTCTGTGGCAATGAGCGGCCCGTAAGGGGTGCGCAGGAGGGATATGACGCGCTCGTCAACTCAGCTTGCTGCTCCCCATGTGATGCAGCTTTGGTACGGAGCTCATTGTGCTGTGCCCCCCTGATTCTGCTCTGAGCTGTCACTCCTGTGGGGTAGCTCATCGCAGCTACCACTGTCCTGTAGGAGTGTGTTGGTGGCCTCCCCGCTGCCGCTACCTCCGATCCCACTACCACTCCCCCCTGCGCTCGCCCCCCGCCCTGTCCCTGATTTGGTCTCCCCGCCATTACCCGTCTCTGACTCATCAGAGCTCCCACCTACCCACTCCGACGCATCGAAGCTGCCTTCGCCAGAGCTGGTGGTGTTGGACTCGTTGCTCAAGAGGACGTAGTTCTCTCCAGCAGCGGCAAAAGAGCTGAAGAGCGCATCATACATGGACGCCACGGGCGCTGGGAGCGCGCTTGCCTGCTCACCTACCTCCCCCTGCCCACCGTCACTTGGTCCAGCCACAGCATGCATCATGGCCACCCCATTACTAGCCTGCAGGTTTGTCGTCGCCTGATGAGAAGGCGAACCCTGCGCACTGGAGCCCAAGCCCTTCACATCTCCATCCGGCTCACCGAACATCAGGACATCCATCTTGGCAACAGGGGACACCCCAAAGAAGCCGCGTTCGCAGCCGCCAAACGCAATCAGTCCAGCCAGTGTATGACCAGCCACGGCCTGATGGCGTAGCGGCGAAGTGTTTATTTTGGGCGGCGGACGCCAGGCGAGTCGGGAGAGGTCTAACACGGCGGTGTCATCGAGCCAACGCCCACGATCACAGCCGCCATTGACGATGAGGGAGCGGCCCACAGCAGCGGTGGCGAAGCGGTGTCGCCCGGGGGGGCGATCATGCTGATAGACGACCGAGTACGGAGGCCGGCTCCAGGTGTAAGTGGCGAGTTGGAGCACGTACGGAACCATTTCGTCGATACCCTCGGGAGTAACGCCGCCAACAACGACCAGCTCCTCCCCCTTTTCAGGGGTGAACTCGTCCTCCGGGCGGAGTGCGCAGGCGTGCAGCCAACGCTGGCCGGGATTGCTTAGACAAGATGGGTCATACCTCGTCTCTTTGACCTCCCACGCCATTGTCGGTAGCCAGAGAGTGAAGACCACGTTGGGCGGCATTACGGGCGCCCGGAGGTCGGCTGCCGCTTGGCCATAGTGCTCGTGGCTGCACTCGCCACCCACCATCACTAGCATCGGAGCACGTCGTAGAACGACAAGCGTATGGTGAAAGCAAGGCGGGGGCGGCGAGCCACCGGTGGTCACACAACCCCACCTGACTTTGCTGCCGTCGGGCGACACCCACAACAGCAACAACTCACGGCCGCCGTAGATGGCAGCACTGTCGTAGCCGCCGTGAATGGCAAGCACCGCACCACCCGCTTCAAGGTCGTCACCACGGAAATACTGCAGGCAGGCGGATTCCATGCTGGCAGGGACCAGCACAGCTGCGTGCCTGTAGCGTGAGGGCGGCGACCCCTGAGGTCCCGTCACGACCGGCGATAGTATTTCGAGAGAGGGCAGCTTTATCACAAGGACGGTCGTCTCTGGAGTCGCGTCACAATCGTTCATAAGCCCTCCGACAATGATGAGGAGGCCCTGCTTGTCAAGTAGGGTGGCCGTGTGGCCAGAACGAGCTAATAGCCGAGACAACGATGAGTTCTTGGGAGGTGGCTTGGCGTGGGATGGTGGGACCTGCGCCCCAGAGCCATCGCTCGAGTGTGTTCTGTAAATGAAGGGGGGAAATGTATTCATTATAAGGCGCCTGTTCCGCAGAAACTTCACATCGAGAGGGAGACAGTCGGGCATGCAGTCAGACAGGGAGTTACGATTGCTCGACGCAAAAACGGGAACAAGAGGTCAGCGTCGACATTCTTTCTGAAACGAATAAATTAATTAACGACGAGACTCCAGAGGGAGGCGACGGTACTGCAGCGAGTCAGCCGCACGGGCACACAAACATCTAAAGCTTGATGTGAGACATTTTAACTTCTGGCGCCTGGTAGACAGTCGTGACGGTGCGTTTAAACGTGGAGTACAGTTGAAGAGCGCTGTGCATGCAGCGTTGAAAAAAACAGTCCGCCCGGAAATACTGAACGTCTATAAACACTCTGACGAAGTGAGCTTGACCTTGCGGTTGAGGCAAGGGGTCTACAGTGTAACATTGAAGAAGCGGATACTTGCGAGAGAAAAAATTGCACGACGCAGGATAGATAGGCTACACACCTGACTTGTGACCAGAGCCGAGTGGCAGCCGACCTTCCCCAGTGCAATTCCCCTCCGATATAAAGAGAACGAAATAATTTTCGCCAAAACTGTGCTGCAAAGGAAGGCGGCGCGGTAGTAAGGTCACTTTCATTGGCGGGACTTCCCCTGTAGCGAAAAGAGAGCTCCAGAGTGGCTCCGTTGCATAAGTCGTGCCGTGGATGGAGGTACCGCGCGTGAAGTGCAGCTGAGCTGCGGCCAAGCTCCGACTGAACCAACGAGCGCCAGCGGTCCGCCCCCGACGCGCTCTGTTCAACAAGTTCCCTGAGCTGACGGCAACAGCACGCCACAGAAGCCAGCGAATCGAACGGCAGGCTCTCTAGCACAACGCAGTGTGCCTCCGCAACGTCAAGCAAGTGAGGCGCGGTGGACGCCGCGACGTGCCCGTCAGACTGCCGGGCAGGTGCGTCCCGAGGCGACAGTGGTCGGGAGTGTTTGCGGCTTGAAGAAGGTCCTGCCACGCTGTCACTTCTATCAACCCTGTATGAAGGGTTGCCGGAAAGGTTGTCCCTGCTCCCCATATTAGTGAGTGGGGAATGAAGAGCAACGACGCAGCGTATTGTGCGCTTTCCGAAGGACCCCTGGTGTCAGTGGCTTCGAAACACCTGAACACCGGACAAGCCGGAGCAGGTTCAGAGACTACGGTAGGTATACCGTACAGGTATCCGCGGGCCTTTTTCACGTCTACCCGACTACCCACCCGAGTACACCACGACGTTGCAGACGCGCGGATATCCGGACGCACAAGCACATGCACAAGCCCAAGCACCGGCAGGATCAGCGCAACCTAATAAGCTAATTTCTGGTTTTAGCCTCGCCAGTCTTAAGTGTACGATAGGCTTGCGCCAGCCAAGGCTCCGTATACCGAGTCAAGCGCGAATGTTCTCACGCCCCAATGACGGGCTACCGACCGCTACGGAGACAGTGCGCGGATACTTATAGCTACGAGAGCGAATCTTTATCACGGGTCGTCGGCCTTCTATCTTTCATGCCACGCGGCCTTCATTATCGCGGGTCGTTGGGCTTCTGATAACAAAATATCTTGATTACAGACTACAAAGTTGTGGAATCCAGCAAAGAAGAAAATAAAAGTGGCACAGAAGCAAAAAAACAAGTCTTACAAGAAAAAACAGTGGAGGCCACCAAGCAAAAAGAAGAAATGAGGAAAAAACCTATAAGCCCGAGGAACAGGAAGGCATGCCACAGCATCGGCACTGCCCTCCTGAAAAGCGTCGCAGAGATAGAAACCCATAGTGCCATAAAGAGCAGCAGAAAGACGTTGCATGAATTCACGTCGCACATCCCCCCAAAAACGCCGAAACGGAACAGAAGTAGATCGACGAACAAAATGTTGCATCCGGACATAATTGTCAGAGCGCAAGGAACGAGAGTCAGCGGCACCCATGCCAGGGAAGCGACGAACATCCACCAAAATAGCCAAGCGATCAACCAACTCAGCCGCCATCGGCGCCAATCGGCCCCCATCCTCCATGGCGAAGGGATAGTAGTCATGGATCGACTGAACCGAAGGCGTGTCAAGCAAAGCGGAAGTGCGGAGGACCGCATCTAGTTTGCCATGCTGAGCTCCCAATGCAAGGCTGCCATGGAGTGGGAGCCGAGCACCTATACGAGGAACATTGGTGCTCGTGCGAGCACTTGTAACCGTCACATCAACAATAAGATGACGGTGCGGAGCCATGAAGTCTAACCAAACCACATCCCCAGGCGATCTCGTGAAGCTCCCGACCGAATACGGCGGACCTCCAACCGCAAGTCTCGCCCCTTAGTAGCCCCCGCTTCAAGCATGAACCCTTCAGGCACGTGGACAATCCGGTCGTGGAGTTGAATGATATACCAAGAGCACGGGCACCGGGGGATATGGTCCATGAGCATAGAGGTTGTTGAGCGCTCACCCGACATAAAGATGCCCGATACCGTCGACGAAGATCCATACCCGCGAGGCTCTGAAGGAGCCTCATTGCACCGAGGGCACTTTCGAACATGAGAGGGGCGCTCCGCAGTCAAGCCAAGCACCCGGTGGGCTGCCATCGTATAGCAATCGGATGGCACCTTGAAAATGGACTCATGTGAAGCGAAAAAGAGAGCCAAAGCCCCGCGACCCGTACCCAAAATCACCCTCATATAGTCCGGTGGGGAAGGTCTGCAAAACGCCAAGAGGTCAAGGTAGGCCCGGGCACGAAGAATGTGCGAAATGCTTCGCTGAATGTGGCCTCTGGAATCTCCCAAGCGAGCGAGAGCATCGGGAGTCGGAAGTTGTAGGCTAGTCTGTTGGGTAGCGGGTGCCACCGCATTGTTGACCGTAGATACCAACAACTCGACATCGGGCCCGGCATAATCGGACAGATTTTGGTTCAGTGTGTTAGTCAACACCACGAGATCCGATTCTGAAAACCCGCCCATAGTGGAGATAGAATCATACGAATTGCGCAATTGGACCGCCTACGGTAAAGTAGAAGTGGCAACATTCAGTAATTCTTGTCGGATGAGACCGTACAAAGAATCTAGCGACTCGGACTCGTAATCAGTAATTAGGTTGGCGAGGGTCGCATTGAATGAAGCATAGTGAGCACGTTCGGCGTCGAGCTCGAGGGACGGTACATTAAGCCCCCCATACTCTGCAGGGAGGGGGAGTTGTCGTTTAGCACAATTCCGTTGATCGCGTGTTTACGCGTCTAGAGAAACGCCCAAGATTCGGTACACTGTTGTAAGAACGGTCCTATCTTTAGTAGCAAGGTACGATCGGTAGATATCCGGGGGGAGGGTGCGGAGCAAGAACCCATAGCGGCGTACCGCGCACGTGATCATCAAGCGGAAAGCGGCGTGTGTCCCTCCGAAGTCCGAGTCACCAAAGCAAACGATCTTGTCCAAGAGGAGTTGCTGAGCCTCAACGGTGTCTTGTAGCCTAGAATAAACATATATCTCATTATGAGACGCTGGTCATACATGTATGCAGACAATACTTGTTTACGGGTATGTTTTAGACGGTATCGTTACCGCCATTGGAGAGGTTGGGATTAGCGGTTCACGGTCTAGCCCCACGCTTCTAAATCCAGCTAGGCGTAGCATAAGGGGGGGAGACAGAGACAGCAGCCGGTTTTTACTGGTATTGTTGTGTTTAATTTCAAATTTCAAATTTCAAATTTATGAGACGCTGGCGGAGGGCCGTCTAAAACAGAAGCCTAAGACCTTAAGTCATCGGCCTCCTAATCAGTATGTAAGGATTAACTGATTCTATATTGCGATCTCCACTCATAAAATTTGTGAAATTGTACAAAGAAAGCAACGGAATCCACCAGAAAAGTATAAGTGATCTAATCCTCCTACATAAATTTGCTAAAATCTCTGTGTGTGTGTGTGTGTGTGTGTGTGTGTGTGTGTGTGTGTGTGTGTGTGTGTGTGTGTTTGTCTGTCTGTGTGTCCCCTTATCATCAGCTCGATTGGGTTTTGGTACTATAAATGCGATATTTTTTATGGTCAGATTGATTTGAATCTAGAGGTTTGCATATCCGACTTCCATGTGTACGGGACAGTAACACTAGCGGTTAATGTTACCGTTAATAGCGGCGCGTCGCACCTGCAAGGCAACCACCTCGCCTCGGCAGTTAGACGCAACTAACGACCAACGACTTCCCCAACGGTCAGCTCTAGCTAGCCCGCGCCTTATAACCCGTATCTGGCCACGAGCCTAGGCACTCTCTGCTTTCGCGCTCAGCCAATCTAGGCTTCGCGCGAATGCAGTCTCGACTCTCGTAGTCGAGCAGGGTGTCAGTTTACCATCGTCCCATGCGCACTCGAGCGTCACGCGACACTTTCCCTCGTTCTGCTACGCAGTTACGCATCATGCAGCCTGAGCAATATACGTCCGCCGCAGCGGCCGACCCTCATGCTACCTCGATCGAACAACACACAGCCGAACAGATCCGTACGGCAGTTTTGGCCTCGGAACAACGGATTACTGAGCAGTTTTTGGCGGCCAACGCTGCCTTACTCGCACGACTCCGGCAGCCTACAACCACACCCGCTACTACAGATCAACAACAGTCCATTCCCGCCGACGCGACCCTAGCGACGGAGGGTGGTAAGGAGGCCCCTGAGCCACCTATCGACCTGCTTGACGACGAACCCGAGCCCCCGCGTCCGAATTTGTCGACTTCTCCTACTACGGCGAAGCCATCCTGGCCGGCCTCGAACGTCCTCCACGCGACGTCGACGAGCCACGTCTGTGGACACGGACAAACGACACCGCCCGCGCATGAAGCGGCAAGCGCACCCACGCAGCCTACGACGAGTATCTCCACATAGGCTGCTATGCCTTCGTCGACAGCTGCGCCAACGCGGCAATTAGCGAGGGTTGTGACACGCTATCGCACGGCCCACCTCTATCGACTGAGCAGACGACAGCGATTGCCCTTATCAAAGCGGGTCATCGCACCCACGTAGCGACGGAGGAGGCCGCCCGTATTCGATTGGGCTTCCTCCGCCTCACCAAGGGCAGACATGCGAGCACGGATACGGTCCGCGTCTTTGCCGAACTGACCCACGAACGCTTCTGCCGCCCACGCCCTACAACGATTTCCGGCCCATTGGATGCGATACGCCAAGCGTTCGTCGACCGCACACTTGAAGTCAGCCTTCATGCCGCCAGCAAGGCCGCGGCCGGCGCAGCATTCGCCAAGATCACACCGGACCAACCAACATGCCCCGACGCAAGAGCTCGCAAAGCAGCCGCAGACAAACGCAAGGCAGCAGCATCAACAACAACACCAGCCCGCCCCCCCCCTCTTGCAAAGCCGACCGACCCGGCTCGGCCACCTCCCAAGAAATGATGGTGTGGCCCGCCGCGCCGATTCTTGCTCCCCGACATCTTCCTTTATGCGCCACCGCATGCGTCGAAGATGGCGGGAGTGGGAGCGCATCGGCGCGAGCGGCCAAGTCCTAAGTTGGATCCGCCATGGGGCCCGCGTCAAGTTCAAGCACGGCGCACACCCCAAACCTTTCAACCATGGCATCTCTATGCTAGACGCTACACCGGCCCAACTCGGGTTCCTAAGCTCGGAGCTTCCACGATTCGAAGCTTGCGGAGCGTGGGAGCGCGCGGACAACCCTCGCTACGTCTCCCGAATGTTTCTAGTCCCCAAGCCCGGATGCAATCAGTGGCGCCTCATCATCGACCTTCGAGAACTCAACCGCTATTGCTCCACGTTCAACATGACCTGCGAGACTCTGAAGCATATCCGCCACCTCTCCCGCCTGGGCGACTATTTTGTCTCCCTAGACCTTACCGACGGGTACTACACCCTTGGCATCCGGGAGGAAGACCACGACTACTTCACGGTCAACTATCGCGGCACCATGTGGCGCCTGGCTTGCCTTCCCATGGGCTGGTCCGGCTCGGCGTACTACTTTTGCAAGCTGACACATGTCTTCACGAACCACCTACGTCGGCCCCCTCCGCTTACGCCGGCATCTACACCGGTCGCGCGCCCGTCAGAACGTTTTATTCGGAACGCTCGATGGCGCGGTACGCGACTCCTCCCCTACATGGACGACTTCCTTTACTTGGCCGACTCGTACCACGACGCGTTGCTCCTTCGTTAACGCGTCGAGGCCTTACGCGACCACCTAGGCCTCTAGCACAATCCCAAGAAAGGCGTATGGACGCCGACGCAAGTCGGCGACCATCTAGGCTTAACAGTGGACCTACATCACGGCATGTTTCGCGCCCCACCCGCAAAACTACTACAGCTCGCCCAACACGCGTCATCCCTACTCGGCCGGGCGGCCTCAAACGCCCGGTGGCTACCCACTCGCCAACTCGCGGCCTTCTCCGGAAAAGCCCAGTTTATCCACCTTGCCATCGCGCCCGCGCGCTTCTTTATGCGCGAGCTACACAACGTCTAAGCCACCCGCAGTGGCTGGGGGGGACGCGTGCGACTCACCCACCTGCTAAGACGCGACCTCGAGTGGTGGCGTACAGTGCCAAGCCAAAACAACGGGCGGTCTATCTACAAGCCCGTCGAGACCACCTACCTCCACGCCGACTCAAGCGATTACGGGTGGGGAGCTGTCCTGAACGACGACCCCAACTACCAAGCGCGTGGTTTTTGGAACGCTACCGACCGGCTACAACACATCACATGGAAGGAGCTTCGCGCGGTTCGACACGCGGTCGAGTCCTTTCTACCACAACTGCAAGGCCGGCAAGTCCTCCTCCACGAGGACAACACGGCAGTAGTCGCCGCTCTAACCAAACTTACCTCCCGGTCACCCGTCATGATGACCGAGCTCCGGCGCCTATGGTACCTCCTCGACACCAACGACATCCACGTCCGCCCGCGCTACATCCGGTCGGCCGCGAACGTGTGGGCGGACACACTCAGCCGCGAATTGGACACATATGACTGGCAGCTCAACCCATGCCTATTCGCACACCTTCAAGAACGGTGGGGCCCCCTCACTATCGACCGATTCTCGTCCATGCTCAACACCTAGCTCCCACGGTTCAACGCCCGATGGAGGTACCCCCAGTGCGAGGACGTCGACTGCATACGCCCTTCCGACACCGCATGGCGCCGCGAAAACAACTATTGCAACCCGCCTTGGACCGCCCTACCGGCACTCGCCGCAAAATTGGACCAGTCACAAGCGCCAACGACCGTCATCGCCCCCTACTGGCCAAACAAGACGTGGTATCACGCCTTTGCACGCCTCGCCTCCGCGACCCTGCACTTCCCATCTTCCCGCGACCTTTTCTTTCCCGGCAGGCTCGGCAAGCGCGCGGGGGTCGGGCCGCCCGCGTGGAGCGTCGTGGCCTTTCGACTAACACCCCCTCATGGCTCTACACCCGACGCGGAGTAATAAGCCGGGCTCTATGCCCCGCCCGGGGGGGGTCTACAGCACCGCCGACTCGCCTGCTCCGTACCGGCCCACCCCGCTACCGCCTACGGACAGACCCAGCCGAGGCCCCATGGGCCTCCGATATTGCTGAAACTTTCCAAGGCCTCCTAGGAGCCGATAGGCTTGGGGTTACGGCCATCACCCTGCTGAGTAACTCGCTAGCGCCGTCTACGTACGCTAATTACAACAGCGCGCTACGCCAGTTTTCGCATTATGTACAGCGGGAAATATCGCCCCGTTACAGGCTACGCCGGCTACTATGATTCGCTACACCGCATGGCTTGCCATGTTAGGCACAATGGCTGCCTGCTCCCTGCAGCCCTTCTTTTCCGCAGTCAACAAGTTCTTCCGTGACCACTAGCGCCAACCCATCGCGGTAGGAGAACTATTGGCCGACGCTAGGCGTGGCCTCGAAATGCTGCAACACCGCCTCGTCCCGCCCGACACACGACTCCCGCTACCCGCCCCGGTCGCCCTCGACATCCTACTAGCGGCTAACACGTTACGCGCCAATCTCACGTGGTCCTACGCCACCTGTACCCAGCTGGAGCGTTTCCGAGCATGCTTAGCGGTGTGCGTCAATTACACATTCTTTTGCCGCGCATAAACCGGCGCCCGCTGCCATACCGGTGACCTCACCGTCGACAGACCTTCGCAGCAAATTTGTCTCTTCGTACGTAAGTCTAAAGGCGACCATCGCCGCGACACCCGCGACAAGCTCGTGTTCGCGGTACCTATTGCCGCCAACCCTATCCTAGCGGACCTCTTGGACTACTACTCCGCTTTCTGCGCTACCTTCTACAAGCGACCACCCCCTGCCGCCTTCTAGAGCTTCTCACCTTCCGAAGCCTCCGCCGACTGGGGAGCCGCGTCCACACTCTCCGCCTGGCCCTCCCTCGCCCTTCGCACGGTCAACACGTTCGCGCCCGCCGGCTTTGAGTGGACATCGCACAGCCTCCGGAAAGGAGTTGCTTCCGCTGCCAGGTGCATCGGCGCGCCCCTTCCCGTGATCAAATACATGGGTGGCTGGGCCAAGAATAGCTCCGTGACCGAAGGAAAATACATTGACCCGACCATGCCCCCTACACCTGCTGCTTGGCGTTTCTTCGGCTGGCGCGCTCCGTCCCCCCCGCAACACTAATTTTGGCTATGCAAGCGTGTGGCTTTAGGTTACTGGCAAAACGTGCCCTAGGGTAAATGGTCAGATTAATTTGAATCTAGAGGTTTGCATATCCGACTTCCATGTGTACGGGACAGTAACACTAGCGGTTAATGTTACCGTTAATAGCGGCGCGTCGCATCTGCAAGGCAACCACCTCGCCTCGGCAGTTAGACGCAACTAACGACCAACGACTTCCCCAACGGTCAGCTCTAGCTAGCCCGCGCCTTATAAGCCGTAGCTAGCCACGAGCCTAGGCACTCTCTGCTTTCGCGCTCAGCCAATCTAGGCTTCGCGCGAACCCACCCACCCAACCCTATAATCCTGCGCTAATCGTCCCCAAGGCCTCGGCTGTGGGTGTCTTTTGGCATAATTGTAAGCAAACTGACATGTTTAGCAAAACGTGCCCTAGGGTAAATTTGGGAAAAGGATCGAATTGATGGTGTAGGTATCATTGCGCACTTATTGGAATTGGGATTAGGATGCGTCGTAAACTACTGCGCATCGCTACTATGGGTACAGGAGCATTATTTCAGTTCTTACAAAAATGTAGAGTGGGACACAAAGGGGGTGTGTGCATAATTACAAAAAATACATAATGAGAGAGAAGAAAGTCTGTATGTGTGTGTGTGTGTGTGTGTGTGTGTGTGTGTGTGTGTGTGTGTGTGTGTGTGTGTGTGTGAAATAAGTGTCACGACAGTGGGCCTCCATGGAATTGTGAGAGACATAAATAAGGTTTGTGTATATAAAATAAAAAGAAAATTGATTACAAAAATACGAAGAAAATACAAAATACGAGAGGCAAAAGGAACTACGGGCCACTCGCGTAATAAATATAAATAAAAGAGGCACAGAAGCCTAACACACAGTAAGTATGTACGAAATTGATTACAAAATTAACAAAATGTCCGTTTTCATGCGGACAGGGAAAACGGGAGGGGAAACAAAAGGGCAAGAGTGACAAGAGGATCACGGAATCCAAAGCACGGAAAAAATAAACACTAGATTATGCACAAACATAGCAGATTAAGCTAAGGAAACTCCTAGGCAACGTCTAGAAAGCGACACGTGGAGGCGACAAGCGGCGCCTCACGCGCCTCTCGAGGAAGCACGGGGACGCTTGTGGCCCATGGCGCGGGTGAAGAGCGCCGTGGCAGGAGAAGTCATCCCAACCGAGGAAGAAGCACCATCCACACCGTTTGCGGCGGCGGATAAACCGCGCAAGACATTGCCCGCGTGTGCGACATGGACGGCGAGAGAGACCTTTGGAAGTATGCCTAACCATATAGGAAATAGAACGCAACATTGAGAACGAATTCTAAGGCCTCGGAGCACGGAGGATGTGATGATGATGCATCACTGCTGACATAATTTGAAAAATGGAACATGCACCCATACAAACATGTCCAAAACTCAGTGGAGCACATGGTACCCGAGTACGGGTACACGTGATGATTTTCATCCGTCCAAGTCGCATGGATCCACATGGCTACCACCTCGAACAAGTCCCCGTACCACATAGCTATATCTACAACTTGCATAATGATCTTTTGGTGATATTGGTAATATAGAGGTTTGAATTACATGGCTAGAAGTACGCAGTAACATGCGTTACCTCCGACGGTAAATCTCCCCTAACGGTTAAGGCGTGCATACGCGCACGGATAGTAAAATGTCCGCACACTATGTGACGAGTACAGTCATGCAACAGTACATTGCATGACATTGTACATGTACTCGTTACTAATTCCGATTCGTGCTTTTCCATTGGACGGACGTACACACGTGGGTACGTCGCTACTGCAATATTCATATGGATGCTCGTGCATACTGTGCGACATGTACCTCCCGGTACGTACAAGTACGCACAATTAATCTAACTAGCCAGATGACGCGCCTAAGCGAGTTGTCCGATGCAGAAGGAGCCGCGTCGTGAATCTCAATGCTAGGCAGGCCGCGTCTCTGGACAGATGACGATGGTTAGACAACCCTAACGCCTGACACGTAAGCGAAGCAAGTAGGCGTAAGCTACATGGGCAGAGACCTATTTAAGCTCAGTGCAGTGACAGAGGTGACAAAACCATTTAACAATTCCATTGTTCACTTACAATATATACTTCTAAAGTACATCAGTGAAACATCCTTTCGACATCATCTCTCGACAACATCATTTTGCCATCTTGCAACGACAGAACTAGACAGATTAGAACTGATTTGTGCTAGCGTTAAGCTTGAGGAGGCTAACCGCCACAACTATATGACGCGCAAGCAGTGATTGTGTGTCCACCTTTTACCTTTTCCGAGAGCTATCGCTCACGCAAACGGCATAACGGCTCTCGCTAGCCACGCAACGTGTTGATCACTTGAGTCTCATGAATGAAGCAAGAAAGCACGCTCCCTAAGATCAGATGGCATGCCGCCTGGTGTTGCCGCACGACCTCTACCACGTTGCGCTTGGTGACGCGCCGGACGAGCAGCGGCCATACAAGTTGCAATTTTTTACAAATAGTGTATAACACTTAGCCGCCCATGTCAAAATGCTCTCCCTTGCTACCGCACCAACAAAACAAACAAACTCAGCCAACCCCAAAGCGGACTTCGACAGAGCTGCGGGTGCACGACACGAGCACGACGCTCGACTAGCCGACAGTAATGACAACCCTATGGAGCACATCGACTCCATAGAGTGGACAAACTACGCTTCCCGAACGTTCGCGGATTGCCTGCCTCCCAGCGGCACAACAACTCCATGCATATGGAACCCTCGACACGACGAGCCTGATTAAATTTTGACGGACACCGATAGAATTTCCTCGCGCGACGAGTATCGACATTTGCTCTACTATGGTTTGCTTGCGTCCGCCGCTAATGCGGCATTGGAAACTGCTATGAAATATACTCGCTCGGGTACCTCTACCCCCGACGAAAAGGTCTACGCCTATTCCCTCATCGAGGCAGCGGTACGTACACATCAAGCATTGGCCGCAGCGGGGGAAGAGCGACTCGCCTACATTATACGCTTCAAGGCCAAGAAAATCCTCACCTGAAAAGAACGAGTCGCCGAGCGCTTCGTCTACTCTCGCATCTTCAACTCAATCGCATGGGAACGCATAGGCAACGTCGTCGACGGACTCATGTTAGCTATGGAAGACAAACGACTCGTAGAAGCGTCACCGCAGCTACAAAAGGGCACGCAACTACACATTTCAAGGCCGACAAGCCTATACCATGTAGACCGGACAAGCCCAGCGACAAGCCGGACATGACGGACAAGAACAAGGCTAAGCGAAAGGACAACACGGGAGGCCGCCTCCCTTTTACCGACAAGGCACACAAGAAGACCGAGGCCGACAAGGAGAAAGGATGGGGTAGCCCGCCGCGCCAATTCCTGCACACCAAATTCAAAGTACATGCGTCATCGCGTGCGACGAAACCGGCAAGCATGGAAATATATAGGCGCGAGCGGGTAAGTCTTGAAGTGGATCCGGGAGGGCGTGACGTTTACCTTACTAAACCATCGACCTCCACCACCGTTCAACCAGAGCGTATCTCTAATAGACGCTACCCCCGAATAACTCATCTTCGTCCATGCCGAACTCGCGCTTCGTTATTAAGACAATGGAATGCTTCGTGCGCATGGGGACCCGCCACATGCGGCCACTACGTGTCGCCAAGCCCAACATAAATCAGTGGAGATGTATCGTCGACCTACGGCACGTGAACATCTTATGCGTAAAAAAGCGGCTACGTATGGAATCCCTGGTAGGAGCTCGACACCTAACGAAAAAGGCGTTTTCATGTTCTCCATCGACCCGAAGGACAGATTCTACTCTTTGGGAATAGTTATAGAGCAGCGCGAATTCCTAACCATTTACGTGCGCGGACAACTCTATCGGCCAGCTCGCCTACCGATGGGCTGGTCGCTCAGCCCCTACCACTTTTTGCGCATTCACGGCGGACATATTCCTACGTCATCTACGCCAACCCGCCCCGGCGGATTCAAGACGAATAACTGAAGACCTACAAACCCCGACGGCAGCGCCCCGAGTAAGCGCTACCTCCGACACACACGATTGAGAGGCGCCAAGATCTCACCCTCTTCGCGTGAACACGGGAGCTCGCGCTAACCCCGCACCAGCGAGTCGATCACCTCCTCTTCGGGCTCGGACTGCTCCGCAATCCTACCTCGAGATTTTGGGAACCAACCCAAACGGGACACCATTTGTGCATCGACATCGAAACGTCCAACGGTTACTTCTTCGCACAGGCTGGGAAGCTTCATAAGCTCGCCGAGGAAGCCGGTCAACTAATGCAACGTTCAACACGAGCAAGCACAATACTGACCGTAAAGGAGCCATAGTTTTTTGCCGGTCAAGCTCAGTATATCTTTCTCGCTATCCCGGCTGCCCGCTTCTTCCTCCGTCAGTTGCACTCCGTATTGGGCGACAAATGGGGAGTCCGGGCTCGCCTCACCCCTCAGTTCCGTCGCGACCTACAATGACGGACACATGTACCCAGTCAGGCCAACGCCAAGAGCATCCACCGCCCGGTCGAGACAGCCTACATCCACTGCGACAGTTGAGACGGTGGTTGGGGAACCGTCCTCAACGGCTGACTCGAAGTACGCGGTTTCTTGGGACAACATGACGAGGACCACCACATTATATGGAAGGAACTAACGGCCGTCCGCTTTGCCGTCCTCAGCTTTCTACCGCACATCATTGGCCGCAACATACTCAGCGACGAGGACAACCATGTGGTGTGCTACGTCTTGGCATGTATGACTTTCCATTCACCAGAAATGATGGAGGAGCTCCGCCGTCTCTGGTTCATGTTGGACAACAACAACATCCACATCAAGCCCAGGCACATCGGACCCGCAGCCAACACTTGGGTAGATAAGCCCAACCGCCACTTGGACAGCGACGACATGGAGATGGACCCTATTGTATTTCACGAGATGGACATTGTTGTTAGTAATACGTTTTACTTATTAGTTGCAAATAGCTACCGTAAGCTATTCTAGATATGATTAGTACATGTCTAGATTGGACATACCGATACTCTGTTTGATTCGGCACAAAGTTGTCGCTAGGCTACATCTCCTCACTTTCTTTGTCCCGACACCACGCCTCGGGTTGGTTGCCTTTGTGATTGTCTTACTTGCGTGACCATGATTATAACTACATACGCGTTAGCTACCTTCCATAGTGAACGTGTTTGCACGGTTCACCAGGTTCTGGGCCCCCGCCTCAAGTCACTCGCGCCTTACAATTTTTTTTCGGCGAGCTGCGATCGACAACTCTCCCGCGGAAGGCAAGTTTCATAGGAACATAGTACTTTCACCTTGTAGTCGGCGGTATCGCCAAAATAAACTGCGTTTAAAAACCACCTTGACACCCCACCTAAGTCAACTGCCCGAGGACGTCAGTCAGCCACCCACACCGACGCACTCGTCGTGTCTATGGACAAGGTGCATACATGTCCAAGCTGGAGAAGGGGGGGGGGCACTGGTAGGTGATTACGCATACACATGGTGCACGATAACCATAGCAGAATAGCTAGCTATATTCCCTATTATCACAGAGGCAACTATCATCGCGACCCTACACATGTTCTTGTCGTGGCTGCAACTCGTGCCCCACACTGGGTGGAGGATTCAAAAAATGTACTTTGAGACGCCCCGGGGCATCAGGCCGAGGGGCCGTCGGGCAGCATGCCGTCTCTCAGAAACCACTCTTAGGCACGAGTGTGGCTGGTGGTTCTTACCACTGACATTCGCTACTTGTCGGCGCCGACGTTCACAATGGCATCGAAACTCCGCGCAGCAAACATACCCGCTGACATCTCTTACGACCGTGAGGAGCAGTCTTCCCGTAAGAGCACTCGGGACTCCCCCCCCCCCCTCCGGATGCACTCTCGCCAGTTTTGGAGCAAATGGCCCTTATCAACGCCCGTATGAACGCACAAGCGACATAGACAGCCGCTCTACGCCACCGTGACGCACTGCGCGACACACCCCAAGTTCAGAGCTCCACTTCAGTCTAGCTACCCCCCTACCACCACCACCACCACCACACCCGCTCTTCAATCATCACGAGTACCCGCCGGTCCCACACTTCCCTCGTGACCAACCCTACCAACAGCGCTCCCATGGCGCCATGCCGCCCCCGTACGTTGGCCCACTGCTCCAACATGGCCATCCCCGAACCCCAAGTGGTCAACCACCCTATTTCGGTTGTCATCAGTTCACCCACGCACCTCGTGGCGGCAACAATGGACGCGGGGGGTGCCGTCCCATCATTAACCCAATCGTCATCGGACGTGCAATTGACGACGCCACCGGATTCGACAAGAAGTCCCTCAACCGCTCCATGAAGATGAGTATTCCCACTACTATGGGTTCGAACACCAACGTTAAACCGTGGAACATGAACTTTTTGACATTTATATCCCTTAAATTTGCGTACCTCATTCCACAGATGGCTATCCTAGAATCCGGCGTCTGGCTCGACGAGGTTGTGCAAACCTATGCGTATGCCCTTTTTATAGCACGTTGCCAGCGAAAACAAGCGCGCCGACCATGCCGTCAGGTGCATCTCTGTGGCTTGCCGTGATTGCGCCAGTGCAGCTTAGGACATATTGTGTGAGCGCCTGGATGGTCGCTTGTTCCCACGCTCCCTTTCCCTACTCGACAATCTCATGCTTCGCCATCGCCCAGGCCATTCCCTTAGTGAATACCTCCACTCCATGCGCCAAACCTTTGATGACTACAATGAGACATGTGAGATGATAGATGGCTCAGCTGCAATCCACCCTCGTAACATCGGCCTCTTGATGTTGCGTGGCATTTCCAGCACCCGCCACTTTGGAAACGCCAAGTAATGTGCCATCAACACCTTCGACACCAACTACCGCATGTCCGCAAACGAGGAGATGGGCAACATCCTCCACCTTGCACAAAATATGGACGAGGAGCCCACTGACTCAAACCTACCAACCCCTTATGGCTGGCCCCTCCAATCTTTGCTTTTGTCGCTGCTGGTCGAGGACTGTCCAACAAGTGCAGTGCATGTGGCAGTCTGAACCACATTCTATCGTCGTGCACATCCTCGGATGACGCACTCCTGAAGTGGACCCTCGCCAAGCGCAAAATGATCATTAAAGAATATGGCACCGCATGCGGCAATGCCTATGCGCACGTTGCCCTCCTCAGCGACGTTCCCAGTGACGACACTGAAGTCATGCCCACTATGGAAGAATGTACGGACGAATATGATGACATTGAGGTGAGTGTCCCCTTAAGCCTAGTTGCGCTCTCATCTTCCTTCGCCCCCGGTCGTGATCTTACTCTCAGTTTTGGGTGATAGACTCCGCATGCTCGATCAGCTTAACGGCTTTTCGAAGTGACTTCGTTACGTTCGATCCTCCCTCCGTCCCCTCTCGCGTTGGTGGTGTCGGAGTTGACGTTAAGCGCAGTGGCACAGTTCGGATGACCATTCCACTGGTGTCAATACAGTCCATCCACCGCACCGTCCATGCCTTGTACACTCCTTACCTATCGTTTCGCTCCGCTCAACGCATCGGTCGCCTTCTAAGTGTCAGATGGATGCAAACTTACAGCGGATGTGAACTCGTTTTCTCTTTTGACTTAAACACTAAACTGCTCATGGCGTCCACATGAATGAGTGTGCTAAAACCCTCCGGCAACGGGCTTTATCTTCTCCCATATCAGCAAGAGCCGCAGCCCTGCCCTCCCACGGCTAGGCCGCCTAGTGCGAACCCTCGTGTAGCTCCGATTGCCCAGTGCGGCCCATTATTGTGGCATTGTCTCCTTTCGGCCCGGGACATTATCGATCCGAAATCGTACCGGGCTGCCCTATTTAGCGCCTAGGCACCATCATGGCAAGCCGTATTGAAGCAAGCGTACTCCTCCCTTATGGATAACGGCACGTGGGAACTCACCGATCTTCCCCCCGACCGAGTGGTCGTCAACAACATGTGGATCTACAAGTTGAAGTCCGATACAACGGGTGATGTTTCCCGCTTTAAAGCCCGGTTCGTCGCCAAAGGCTGCAGCCAACGCGCAGGACTCGACTGTATGGAAATATTCTCCCCGGTCACTCGCATGGCAAGTCTCCGACTCTTCCTTATCATTGCGGCCGCGCGCGGCCTTGATCTCTGCCACCTTGATATCGACACTGCGCTCATCTACGCTCCCATTGAAGAAGACGTGCATATGCGCCAACCACTTGGCTTCTCGGATGGCACGTCTAAGGTGTGTCATCTCAAACGCTGCCTCTACGGACTAAAACAGTCCCCTCGCGAGTTCAACCTGCTCCTCCGTGTATGGCTTGTCGAAAACGGATGGCAGCAATGCATCTCGGACCTATGCATCTACATCTTCCGCGCCGGGCTTATTTTCGCCACGATCGCCCTCTACGTGGACGACATTCCCGCCGCATGCAATTATGTTACTTGGCCCACATCGGTATTCAAAACTCGCCTTGGCGCCAAATTCAAAATCAAGGACTTGGGTGACCTCGCCCAGCTCCTCGGCATGCATATCACCCGCGACAGATCGACCCGCATCATCTTTATGGACCAATCCAAATACCTGCGCGATATTCTCGGCATGACCGACTATAAACCTTCGTCCCTCCCTATGGACCCCGGCTTCATGTCCGGCCTCGCACACATGGACTCCCCTCCCCTTACCGGAGTGGCTAAGGACGTCTTCCCCAGCCTACTCGGCAACCTTTATTACGCGGCCGTCTGCACGCGTCCCGATGTTACCACGGCGTTGAGCATCCTTGGCTCTATTGTAAGTAATACCTTCTCGTTATTAGTTGCAAATAGCTATTATAAGCTATTTTAGATATGATTAGTACATCTCTAGATCGGACGTACCGATACTCTGTTTGATTCGGTAAAGAGTTGTCGCTAGACTACATCTCCTCACTTCCTTTGTCCCGACACCACGCCTCGGTTGTTTGCCTGTGTGACTATCCTATTTGCGTGAGTGTGTCTGTAACTACGTATGCGTTAGCTACCTTCCATACTGAGTGTGTTTGCATGGTTCACCAGGTTATGGGGCCCCCGCCTCATGACACTCACGCGCGATAACTTAGTTCGGCGAGGTAGGATCGCCAACTCTCCCGCAAAGGGCAAGTTTACCTAGTAACATAGAACTTTCACCTTGTAAACAGCGGCATCGCCAATATAAACTGCGTTTTTAAACCCACACCACCACACCTAAGTCAGCTGCCCGAGGACGCCCGACAGCCACCCACACCGACGCACTTGTCGTGTGTGGACATGGTGCATACATGTACAAGCTGCAGAGGGGGGGGGGGGGCGCACTGGTGGGTGAATACGCATTCACATGGTGCACGAGAGCCCTAGCTTAAATGGTATAGTATACCCATTATTATTAGCGAGTTAGCCATCAGCGCGACACTCCACATGTTTTGGTCGTGGCTACAACTCGTGCCCCACACTGGGTGGAGGACACATAAAAGGCACTTTGAGATGCCCCGGGGCATCAGGCCGAGGGGCCGTCGGGCAACAAGTAGCCGTCTCTATGGAACCGCTATTAGGCACGAGTGCGGCTAGTGGTTCTTACCACTGCGAGTCGCCACATGTTGGCACCACCGTTCCCGATGGCACCAAAACTTCACGCAGCGGGACCACATGCTGCCCCATCTGACGACGGTGAGGACCAATCCTCCCGTCAAATCACTCGGGACTCCACAACCCCCCCCCCCCCCCCGGATGCACTATCGCTCGTTCTCGAGTAGATGGCCTTGATTAACGCCCGTTTGGACGCACATGCGAGAGAGACAGCCGCTCTGCGCCACCTTGACGCTCTTCGTGACGCACCTCTTGTCCATACACGTCATCCGGTCTAGCTCCCACCACCACCACCACACACGTATTTCAACCCTCTGGAGCCCCCACAAGCTCCACACTTCCCTCCTGGCCAGCCCTACCAGCAGCGCTCCCCTAGCGCCCCGCCACCCATGTACGGCCACCAAGGAGGGACTCCACCTCCGCCAAGTTATGAGGGAGATAGTCAACGCCCCCATCACCGAAACCACCCTCATTTGGGAGGACAACCAAAGCGCCATCGCGTACTCCCAGAATGCCTTGGTCAGCGAGAAGACTAAACACATGGGTATGAAGTGGCACTTCCTCAAGGACCATGTAGAACATGGGGACAATCAAAATGAGGTATCTCCCCATTGAGAAAATGGTGGCTGACATGTTCACCAAACCACTACCAAGACCTACACTTACACGACATCGAAGTGCAATCATGGCATGAACATATTCAATACAACGCTTCATCCCGAAGCTACCTTCATGTGGAATGTTGTAAGTAATACCTTCTAGTTATTAGTTGCAGATAGCTATTGTAAGCTATTCTAGATATGATTAGTACATGTCTAGATCGGATATACCGATACTCGATTAAACTCGGTACAAAGCTGTCGCTAGGCTATAGCTCCTCACTTCCTTTGTCCCGACACCACGCCTCGGGCTGGTTGCCTTTGTGATTGTCATGTTTGTGTGGATGTGAATGTAGCTACGTATGCGTTAGCTACCTTCCATATTGAACGTGTCTACACGGTTCAACAGACACCCAATTCGGCCCCCACACGATCGACCGCTTCGCGTCGGTGCTTAACACGCTACTACCTCGCCACAACGCAAATTGGCTTGACCCGTCGTGCGAGGCGGTGGACGCACTACACCTCTCCTGCGCACACTCGCGAGACGAGAACTACCGGTGCAAAACCCCTTGGCCCCTATTACACGACCGTGCTCCAAAACTGCTTTAGAGCGGCGCGATACCTAAAGCGGTCGCCTCCTATTGGCAAGGAACATCGTGGCATCAAGCACTTACCGAGTTGGCGTGCCACGAGAGAGTCCTTCCATCGCGCGCTAACTTATTCCGACCAAGAAGGCGGCACAGACGCGGGACACTCAACAAGCCTCATTGACCCGTCATTGTCTTCCGGATTCCCTTTCGGCATGGTTGTACCTCTTCCGGGGATAAGTGAGCGCCACCTTGGCCATGGTCAGCACGCGACAAATTATACCAATAATGTAGAGTTTCCCGTTCCGTGCGGCTAAGGCCCGCTACAAGACCGAAATTACAGTCTGCAATAACCCTTGGGCCGACTCTGTGGGCCCTTACATGCAGCGCCTCTAAGGCACGGACACCCTTGAAGCGAAGTCGCTCGAATTACTAACCGCAACATGAGCCATGAACACGTCCGACACGTACGGCAACGAGATTAAACCATACTTCGAGTTTTGCGAGGTACATGGACTACCACCACTTGTCGCTACATCAGCTACCATTGCGCGCTGCATTGCATGGATCGGCAAACGAGGTACCATCCAAGCAACGGGTCTACAACCTTACCTTTGAGCGGTTGACTGTTCTTTTAGTGACCATTGTAATGAACCAGTCGCTCATGACGAGTTAGTGGAAAAGATCGGGCAGGGCCTCGCAGAGCCCCATGTCGCCTTCTACCCATGCAAAACACGCATGTACCTCAGCTCGGAATTTGGTCTCTTCGCTACGCATCGCGAAGGACCTCTGCACGAGGCTCACGGACACTTGGACGCAAGGCGAGTCTGACACCATCATGATATTCACAGCGTATCTCGCGACTGTGATTATGTTCCTATTTTGTCGCGGAGGAGCAGGAGTTGAGTGCCGGTCGGGTGACTTTTTTGTGTACACTTACCGGTGGAATCTATACCCCATAACAAGAAATGGTAGCGCGGTACCTCCACGGAGCGAAAGCTACTATGCGAAATGCTTGAGTCATCCCACCCGGACATCGCGGAACTACTCACGTACTTGGATAGTGTCCGTACCAAGATTCCAGCGGGAAAGCTAACAAACACGAGATGGGCGATTAGTCATCGCTAACCCACTACTCAATGGACAACGGAAACCTTCCCAACTTGGCTTCAACTAGTACTTCGCGCAGTACACGAACATCAACTGGACGATTCCGCGTGAACTTCACACGCATAACGCAAGGGTGCGGCTACATCAACGTACGGTATCGGCACTCCGATACAGAGGATCAAGCTCTTCGGCGGTTGGGCACGAGAGTCACACGCAGTCCTCCACTACATTGACCCAACAATACTCCCGAGCCCTCGAGCTTGGCAAGTATTTGGTTGGATGACCCCTAGCGGAGTCCCACCCATTGTCACACGCCAGTCGGCGATAGATGGCATAAGTGAGCCCCAACAAAGCTTGAATGGTTATATTGGTAATATAGAGGCTTGAATTCAGTGGCTAGAATTACGCAATGACATACTTTACCTCCGACGGTATATCTCCCTTAACGGTTCTGCTATATCTACAACATGTATAACAACTTTTTTGTTTCTTTTGCGCCCCCGCCGGGACGACATGGGACATGCAGGTAATCCCGTACATGTATTCTCCACACGCGGCGTTTTGCAAGCACGACTATCACGTTTTTTTACTTTATGCACGACTATCGTGTTTGCGAGCAGAAATTCAAAACAACCTCAATTTTACAAATTCTAAAAACAATCTTACAAGAAAAAGCAGTGGAGGCCACCAAGCATAAAGAAATAAAGAGGAAAAAACCTAAGCCCGAGGAACAAAAAGGCATGCCACACCGTAAGCATTGCCCTCGTGAAGAGCGTCGCAGAGACAGGAACCCATAGTGCCATGAAGAGCAGCAGAAAGACGTTGCATGAATTCACGTCACACATCCCCCACAAAACGCCGAAAAGTAATAAAAGTAGATCGACGAACGAAATACTGCATACGGACATGACCGCCATAGCGCAAGGAGCGAGAGTCAGCGGTACCCATGCAAGGGAACCGACGAACATCCACCAAAATAGCCAAGCAATCAACCAACTCAGCCGCCATCTGCGCCAACCGGCCCGTATCCTCCATGGCGAAGGGATGGTCGTCATGGAACGACTGAACCGAAGGCATGCCAAGCAAAGCAGAAGTGCGGAGGACCGCATCTAGTTTGCCATGCTGAGCTCCCAATGCAAGGCTGCCAAGGAGTGGGAGACGAGCACCTATACGAGGGACATTGGTGTTCGTGCGAGCACTTATAACCGTCACATCAACAACAAGATGACGGTGCGGGGCCATGAAGTCCAACCAAACCACATCCCTAGGGTGATCTCGAGAAGCTCCCGACCGAATACGGCGGACCTCCAACCGCAAGTCCCGGCCCTTAGTAGCCCCCGCTTCAGGCATGAACTCTTCAGGCACGTGGACAATCCGGTCGTGGAGTTGAATGATATACCAAGAGCACGGGCACCGGGGGATATGGCCCATGAGCAAAGCAAATGTCGAGTGCTCACCCGACATAGAGGTGCCCGATACCGTCGACGAAGATCCATACCCGCGAGTCTCCGAAGGAGCCTCATTGCACCGAGGGCATTTTCGAACATGAGAGGCGCGCTCCGTAGTCAAGCCAAGCACCCGGTGGGCTGCCCTCGTATAGCAATCGGATGGCACCTTGAAACTATACTCATATGAAACGAAAAAGAGAGCCAAAGCCCCACGACCCGTACCCGAAATCACTCTCATATTGTCCGGTGGGGAAGGCATGCAAAACGCCAAGAGGTCAATGTAGGCCCGGGCACGAAGAATGCGCGAAATGCCCCGTTGGATGTGGCCCCCGGAATCTCCCAAGCGAGTGAGGGCAGCGGGAGTCGGTAGTTCGAGGAAATTCAATTGGGTAAATCTTATAAATTTATTCAACTCTTATGGATTCTCATCGAGGTGGGATTTTTTTCCTCCTTTTTCATTTTGCTTGGTGGTTTCCACTTTATTTTTTGGTCGTAAAAAATTTGATTGATTACTCTTCTAGAGGCGATGACTCCGGGTACCGGTATCGCAACTGTACCCGTACTATCGGTCGTGATTGCGCAAATTATAATAAATCTCTCATCTTTGGCGGATGATGGGTAAGTTCATCAGAGAACCGGCCTTAGAACCGCAAATTATAAATGAGCATATATATATTATTAAACTCGCTGCCCGTTGAGGGTGCGGGTACACTACCGGGTACAGTACCCGCACTGATGTGTTTGTCTACCTGCAAGTCCCATGTCCGTGGCGACATGGCGCGGGCAGTTGCCAAAAAAGTACGGGTACATGTGCCTGTGAGCCATGACGACCGCGACGACGCGTGAAGCTCATATAAACAGGTGAGGGGTCGTGCCGATTGAACTTCCACTCCGACTGTACGCCTCGATCTGCACAAAGCGCCCAGGAAGAATATCTCCAACACTTCGGAATTTCTTTTTATGTGAACGGTGCACTCGTCAAAGCCGCTTCTTCAAAGTTTCTACTATTCGAAGTCTTGAGTTACATTCGCCGGAAAGGTTCTGCAAACTGCATTGCTAGTCCACGCCGGTACGTCACTACTTCCAGTAAAGTCGACAGGCGGTTAGCGCGCGTTTGCAGAGTGTACTTCCTAGAAGAAAAGCTTGACTGAAATTTTGATTAACGTCCGTCGGTTGTAAAGTTGGGGATCAGTCGACCGTATACGTGAGAAACTTCAAATTGTCTGGGCTTGGAGCACTGTCACGTATCATACAGAGACGCCGAGCAGGCGCTTCTCCCGCCGACAGCAGCCGATATCGCATGTTGTTAAAGTGCTACTTTTTCTAGCGATCTCTTCTAACCCGCGAATCAGATGACCTGCAAGGCAATGGCCCTGTCTGAAAAGGCTAAAGGGAATGAAGCATACGCTCAAAAGGTACTGCCATTACCTAATGCGCATATCTATTGACATCTTTATCGTATGCTGTTTTCCCTGTAGTCTTTCGAGCTGGCTTGCTATGACACCGCAAACAGTGGACCCACGGCCGAATATAAGATTGCGTATATGTAGTACTGTGACACATTCGAATAATATTTTGCAGACATAAAAGGCTTCCAACTATCGTAATGGTTGACAACGAAGCTGTCATAAGCGCATTGTATTTTTCAGATCAGAATGCGCCTATCACAGCTTAAAGCAAAACGGTCTTGGGGAGCCTTCCAATTCTACGAAAATCTTCCAACGACATGCGCGATTGCCACTGATGCCTACATAATATGTCACTATCTGTGGCAGAGACTTTTAACCGCTGCCAGTCACTACACGAAAGGAATAGCGGCTTTAGAAGAGTCCATGAAAGGCAGGAATGGAGACATGAATGACGACGAGCCATACGTGGAGCTGAGTTCGACTCTCTACAGTAATCGAGCTGCGGTACGTTTGTTTGGAATGTGTGGTTTATATATGTATGGCTTTCAAAATCTGAGTAGTAGGTTCATCAAGCAATTATGTGCATATACTGTTCTTTTGTAAAGGAGTTCTTGCACTACGGCGCGCAAGACTACAAACGCTGTATTTCGGGCTTGATGGAGTCCTATCTTTTCGTGGACTCATGAAAGTACTACGTGTGCTTCCAGGTGTACCTCGCACTGGGGAGTTATGGAGACGCTCTCGCGGACAGTAACGCAGTCTGTTCAAAATCAAAGTGTGCTGCAAAGGCGCTATACCGGGGAGCAAGTGCAGCTTTATTACTCGGGCATTCTTCCGATGCGCTTGCCAAGGCACAGTATGGTCTTTCGCTTGTACCAGAGGTACGGAATGTGCCAGTTATAGTTAGTACTCAATTCAAAGACGCCAGTCTTACAAGTTAATCTATTTTCCGATTGAACAATATTTTGTCCTTCTCCTTTCGGTTGAGTTGGGTACAGCAGCAATGGCTTCTATATAGGAAGTTGCTACACACGAATATTCTCCTGCGAACTCTTCCTCAAAGTAGACAGTCGTGCTTGGCTGACTGCGCAGGGGGATCCTGACCTGCAAAGGATCGAAGCTAATTGCTTGGAAGAGATATCCTGGCAGCGTTCCCTTGAGAATATTGGGGACGTGCTGCAGAGAAGGAAGCAAGAACTAGGGCCCGCAACGTGTGACAGCCGAGGTGAAACGCAGCATATTTACCGGTTTGCCGAAACATCTAACATAGGCGCTGCACTGATTATTTTCATATTCTGTGGCTACAAGAGAGAGAAATATGAAAAGCATCAAGTTACGCTATTTGCATTGCCTATTATAGGCAACATAGCACTAATAACATTTCGAAATACTTTCCCCAACGCGCTATGCACCGCCACATCATTTTTTCATTAAATATGCTGCTGGGAGATTATGTGGTCCAGTGATCAACCTGGCAACGTTTGGTTGTTCGAAAATGTCCTCTTTGGCCTTTCTCTGTTCAGGGTCACAACACGTTGTGACAAGTATGGGGGGTAATCGGATAGGTGTGCCACGAATTCCCCGTAGAGAACGGGGTGAAACCGAGGTGGGTTGGGCGCGTACATTGTACATATGCATGTGTTTGTAAGAGTTGCTGACGGGGACTAACGCATGGTATGCTGTACGCATTGTGGTACACCTAACGTATAGGTGTTCAATCAGTATCATCAGTTCTGGCTGTGCAAAAAATTCTCCGCTTGCTTGGAGATGAAGACGATGAATGGTAAGCAGAATCAATCTTCATTGCGCAAACCTGTGGTTATTCGGCTCTGCGTATTGTTTGTGGTTGCGGTGCAGTTCCAAAACGTCACTCTCGATGTCAGGTTAGGTATATTCTAATTTAATTCATCGGTGCTTGCATCTTATTGTCAAGGAGGGTACTTTAACACAAGCCTATCAAAAGCTTCAATTCCTCAATGTATACATCCCTCCGAACCTTCTACTGTTATTTTACACACAAACACACACACACACACACACACACACACACGCGCGCGCGCGCGCGCGCACCCGTGTGCGCGCGTATGCACACACGCACAATATTATAGTAGGATGAGCAAGGGTCACGTATATTTCAAAGAATTCCATCTCTGACCACCAGTATGCGTACTGGCTCCGCGGAGTAGTTGGTCGCCCGTTCAATTACTTATGTTGCCGTATAAATGGGCCTTGCCTAGCACTGAAATGAAATTAAACAAGCAGTAAAATTCCTTGGCTGGGACCTTCGTCCACTTATATATCCCTACCATTT